>BQNB010004025.1:64015-110630 GCA_026074375.1 Tanacetum coccineum | reverse complement strand
GGGTATAAAAGGACCCTCTCCACACATGGAGAGGGTGTTGGTTGCCATTTGCATAGTTTGTGTGTGTGTGTAATCTTCCATCTCTAGTTTTCTCTCTAATAAATCTTCCAACTTTTCTCTCTTCTCTTTTCTACTATTTTGCTTATTGGTATAGCTTATTGTTGTGAAATGGATTAAGCTTTTGGGATAACAATAGGCATGCAACTTAGCATGTAAGTTAGGCAATTCCACCTCCTCTTGGAAATAAAGAAACAAATTGACCAAGTCAATAAAAAACAATTCCCACACTTTCCTTTTCTATAAATCCCATATATTAGTCTTTAAACTATTTAATGACTAACATAATTCCCTTAAATACTTATATAAATATTTAACGCTCGTTAAGCTTTATCACTTAAATATATTTATTATTAATTGTTTTACGTATTAACGCGTGCGTCCCCGTAGGCTCGAATAAACGTTCCGGACATATATTAATTTATGTGTACATATTCCAGCACCTCACACACTTGCTTTCAATATGCACCAATGAATACTGATTTTTCAAGTTACCAAAAAAAATTGATTATACTCAGCTTTAAAAAAACTATATGTTAAATGTATAAATGTTATTTTCCTAACATGTGTACTCGACTGCAACAACATCCGGACATGTGGCTTAACTGTGACATGTTTAAGAAGGATCATATTGAACTTCAGATCATGTTAAAAAAATACTAAAAATAAACCCACCTACACTATCTTTGTGCAAATGTTCATTCACTTGGATTTTCCTAATAATTTAAGTGAAATCAGAAATGTGTTTGACAAAGGAGTGGTTTAAAATGGTGTCAAATTGAAAATCAAAATAACATAAAAAACCATCATGGTGTAACACCCCCAAAATATGTGGCAGCGGAATAGTAACCGGGGGCGTTACTACATAATACAATAGCACATGATATAAGAGAACGACCTCTAATATGAGTCATTTAAAAGATAACCTCGTTGTTTCATTAAAATAAATAAGTTCAAAATAAGTTGTCCCATGTTTGCATCAGATGAAATTAATAGTTAAAAAAATACAACGAGGAAAGTAGTGTATAAAAAGTCCATGAAAATGTAGTCTTGTATGAATGAAGACCCAATGCACTCCAAATATTTCATAACTAGTTAAGTACCTGAGACATACATGCTTAAAAATGTCAACATAAAGTTGGTGAGTTCATAGTTTTATGTAAGTATAAATGTTGGACCGTAAGATTTCAAAGTGTATGATAAATGTAACACATACCATATAACAAAATGTAATTACGATTTCACTAAGCTCATGACTCTGAAGCTACAACAGTATAAGTATGCCAGTCAATTTCAGGCAATTAAAGTACCCGTGTAGATGTTCAACCCGCAACATCTAAAGTCCGATATGGTATATGTTCGTTAGTTCGGTCCTCCGAAACTAGTAAGCGCTACTTACCCAAACGGGGATGTTAATCCGAAATATATCTATTTATAACACACGCGCTTACGCAAAGTAATTAACAGTTCGTGATAGTGGTCATAATGGGTTATCGCTACTTAGGAAAATCCTTAATCGTTTAAAAGAGTACTTGCGTCCAAATGTGAAACAAGTCATGTATCTCACCTCAAGATTTGTAAAATAGTGATAATCAAGTAAAGTGGGGCTACAAACTCACCTTTAGTGAAAATTATTGATTTTAGGAAATCAATCAAAGGAAAGTCGTCAAAATATGTCCGGTATGCAACCTATTTAATTATAGGTCGATTTAGAATAATGCAAGCGAAAATAAAATGAAACGATGCACAAATTATTTTTTGTAAATCAACATCACCCGCAAATGCTTGTTTAGTATTTTAGTTAGTCAAAACGTGATTTCGCAAATTATTGGGTTTATAATTTAGTTTCGACACTTAAACCGAGAGTTATTATTTTTATCTTACTAATATATACTTTACGTCTAATAAAAACATTCCACTTTTAGTAAACTCCTAACACTTACGAAATATTGTCTCTTTAAAGTTTCTAACGTGCCCTAATAATTTATAAGTAATGCACAATTATTCGATAAGGTTTTTATAGCTCAAGCGGACCCGAAAACGCTCGAAAACCCAAATATATGTTTCAAACTGCAACTATTTTACCGAAAATGTGTGCAGGAAATTTATTACATTTTCCGAAAAATAGTCCAACGTTGACTGAGTATAACTCCGTCGTTATATACATTCATGACAAAAGAAAGCTTACTTGCTTTAGCGCAAAATCATTCCAGACAAGTTTTCTTTTATACACTTTAGCCGATTCGGACCCGAAAGGGGTCAAAACATCAATTTAAATTCGGATTGTAATGTCACAGTTTTGTTAAAAAGCTGTCAAAATATATATGTTTCGCCAAACTTTAAACGGCCATAACTTCTTAGTTTTAAATCCGTTTTTCGCGTTCTTTACATCCATTGAATCGTATTTAAGTGTACTAACATATTTTAGAGTATTAAATTGTCAGAACGTTTTTAACATACCCCTTACATACGGGCTGTTTTGGTAGCCTAAATACTATGTCAAAAATTATCTGAAAATCACCACAACTTCCCCAAGGGTCTAATCTGTCCTATCTCCATTCACTACTACATCAAAAAACATTCTAATCTATCTAAATCTCATCCAACACTTCCATAATATTAACTAACAACACTAGCTAACATATATAATCACTAATTTACTTTTAATAATCCAATGAACACAATAATTTTGTAAGAACATAAATAATACTTTTTCATCACTAAAAGCTACTAGTTAAGTTTATAAAAATATTCACTCAACATATGCGTGATGCTTGTTTTAAAAGAAATTGTATAATCATGATCAAGATGCATAAAGAATCAAAATAGAGTTAGGAGATGCTCACAAATAGATGATGATAATTTGAGAACTAAAGTGCACTAAATACCCAAAATAGCTAATGAAACTCTAGTTTTAAACCTTGCACAAATCCTTGATTAACTCAAAATCATTTCAACAAAACCTTGAAGACTTTATATAATACTAAGAATGTAGCACCTTTCTTGCAAAATACCTTTGAAAAATCAACATAAATTATAGCTTAAAAGGGGTGTTGAGTCGTGGCTTATTAAGGGAGTAAAAGAGAGGATGTGTTGTGTTTTTTGGTGAACGAAATGAAGTGAAATGAGAAGTGGAATATATACAATCAACTAGATAGGAAAATATCTAAGACAAACAAACATAAATCATTAAGAAGGTAAGGAGGCGTGGGTTTTGTAAGAAAAGTATGGAGGATTGCTTGTGTAAGAAGAGTAGGAAAATAATTCGACTAGTTGGTAGTTTATACTACATAATACATTATTTGGTGGTATTTTGTGTAAAACAAGCCTAGGGCCGGATTTTTATAAACAAAAAGGGAGAAAACATTTGATTTTTGATAAAGTATAAGTTTTGTGGGTATTGGTAATGGTGGTATGGTTTACATGCATGCATAAAGGTTCATTATGCAATACGTAAGCGTTTTACGTAAAGTATAAAAATAAAATATGAAAAGTTATAAATTATATTCGTAATAATTATATAACACATATTTGATGTAAACTTTTATTTGTTTAATGCCGGTTTACGTTAATTGTTGTTTTTTCTGTTTACGCGATTTAACTTAACGGTTATAATTAAAAGTAAACACGTAAAGGTTCAAAGTAAATAGTTTTGAGTTTATTGGCGAATGTGGATTGTCACAGTCTCCTCGTGTTACAAGAATTTTGTCCTGAAATTCAGTTTGAGTTGTCTTCCGGAGTGATGTTGGTGAGGGGGAACGGATACTTGTTTCGAAATACTTATCTTAATCCACCTAAAATGTGGTAACCAACTTTGTTTTCTGAATATAGAGAGTATCATTGGGACGGGTTTCAACTCCTTGTTGATATCATGAAGACTTTTTTTCTCAACGTTCTCTTTCTTAATTGCTTCAGCTTGAGCGTTTAAGATTTGTGGCGCCAAATCCAATTTTTTGTCATGACCAAAGTTTCACTCTTAGTGTTCTCTTCGTTCCTTTCGGCTTAGAGTATCAACTACGATATTTTCCCTCGAGGGTGATAACGAATTTATACCCATGCTGGTGTCACAACTACTAAGTTTTACGGTATTACGTCGACGTTGAATGGGTGATTTAGTAAATTCCTTGATGGCAAGCAAACTCGTTGGCGGATTGTCCTAGGGTGACTAGCAATGCGTCTCGACTTTTCGACATAGGATTTGACGCAAGATGATGTCGACTCCATGTAGTAAGGTGGTGTAAATGTCTACTTAGTTACTATGATTACGAATTCAGTTTCCCGTGACAAACACGTTTTATGGATACGCACGCAAAAAATTATTTTTCTGGGATATAAGTAAAAAAAATGATTTTGACAAAAGTTTTAAGGTTACTACTACCGGCATGGCATGATTCTTCCTAAATTAGATATAGGTGACCAGGCTATGTATAATTGAGGACTAACGAATGAAACGCTCATTTTCGTCAAAGTAACGTTATGTATATAATAGTATCAAAATGGTTTTATAGTGTGTCAAAATAATTCACAGGATGGAAGCAAGGTAGTTTATAAGATGAAAACAAAATGGTTTTCGAGATAACCGCACGATGGTTTATAAGACAATAGTTAAATAGTTCATGGGGGTGATAGTAAAATAATTTATGTGATGCAAATAAAATAGTTTCATAACATAAAAACAAAATGATTCATACAGTGATAGTAACGTGGTTTTTGAGATGATTGCAAGGTAGTATATAATATGTCAAGAAAATAGTTTATAAGTTAATAGAAGGATAGTTTGTAGAATGATAGTAATTTAGTTTGTAGGATAATAGCGAGATAGTTTGTATATAGTAAATTAATTTTCAAAACAACAGTAGAATAGTTTATAGGTGATCGTAACTCGGTTTATATAAATAATAGCAAAACCGCTTATAAATGATGGCAAATTAGTTTACGAGATGATAAGAAATTAGTTCATAAAATGGTAGCGAGTTATTTTATATACGATAGTGATGTGTGCTAAAACACACATCGTTTATACCCCGTAAAACACTATTAACTGGACTAAAAATGCAAAAATATGGATAACTATCTTGCAAATATGGTTGTTTGGTGTTTTTATTTCTTGCATGTAAAAATGATTAAAAACGGAGCAAAAATAGGTAAATACTGGTTTGTCGTGATCAAGAGTGCCTATTATTTAAAATCAAGACAAAGTCGTGAAAAGTCCCCAAGCATGCCATTGGAAAGATCACGGGAAAACGAGTCCAACGGTGCCCTCGAATTTTATTGGGCCAGCCCGTAACCCATTTAAATGGGTCAGGCCAGCCCATTATTATCTTAGCCCATTTAAAGGCAAAACAAAATAAATATATTTGAGTTGTATCATGGTGACGTCAGGTCACATGAGTTGTAAATTAAATCAAAAGTATGCATGTGACATAACACTATGAATTGAAGGACGAATAAGAGTTAGACACGTGGATGAGCAAATGTATACATTTCTAAAATTTCATTCCAAGTTTCAAATGCATGATCCAACAGTTGAAAGTTACTGCGTAAATATGAAGCATTGGTAAGGGACACGTGTGCTTCATCGGTTGATTAATTTTTCTGCTCATTTTGGCGATCCGAGGGTACAAGGTTACAAGCCAATCATTGGTTGAATGGATTGTGGTGGTTATAAGAATATTTTACATTTCTCACCCTCTTGTGGCTATAAAACGCACTCTGACCCCTCATTAGTTGGTGGTGAGATTTTAGTTTAGAAAAAATTAGTTTAGTGTAGATTTAGGATTAGTTTAGCTTATTTCAAATTTTTAGCTTATTGTAATTCGTTTGAGCTTATTAGTAATGAAATGTAGTTGGTGTTTGGATTCTATTTACTCGTGGCTTATTTTTCTTTCTTTTCTTCTAGTTCGAGCTTATTTACGATAAGCTTTTCATAAGCTTATTTCCGGCTTATTTTCTGAGTTTATTAAGGAAATAATAACGAAAGTAATAAGCTATTCTTTAGCTTATCATTTTCATCTATCCTTTCCTCTAATAAGTTTTGATCAAATAAGTTTTTAAATAAGTTTATATTTAGATTCGTTTCGTTCTAGCTTATTTTTCGTTTATTAGCTATGAGTTTCCTTAAAGCTCATTTTTTATATCTTGAATAAGTTGTTAAATAGCTTATTCAATTTGGTAAGCTAATATTGTTTGCGAAAAAACTTTCGTATAGCTTATGTTAGATTAAGGTTGCGAGTAAATGTTCAATTAGTGCTTATTTCATTCGGTTTTGTGTTCGAAATAGTTTCTGAATGTTTTAAGTTTCATTCGCATGTATTGTCTAGTTTAGTTTTAAGTCTCAAAGTGCTTATTTAGTTTAGCGTAAGAAATTTAAATGTACTTATTTGATTCTCTTGTTTCTTAAGCTTTTGTGGACCTTTTGTTTGCTTAAATTCCCGTTTCATTAGTCGTGGCTTATTCAGATTAGCTTATTAAAGTTGTAGATTTAGTTTTAAATTTGTGAAGCTAGCTTGCTCTAAAATTCATCCACTGGTTTGCGTTTGGTATATAGAATTCAAATTGGGCCATGTTTAGTATTTGTGATTTTGGACTTGCGATTGGATTGGGCCTATATTTGATTTGAGTATTGGAAAATTGAATTAGGATTGGGCCTAGTGTTATAACAGAACTTGCAAATTGGTTATACCATGTTAACTGTTAACATTTTAATTTGTTTTGTTGTTCGACTTTTTTGTACCGGTCAACTCACGAGGCGCGGAGCTTAAGGGTTTATTTAGCTAGACCGAATTTGATTATTTGCTTTAGCTAAATAAATCGGGTGGTATTCGTTTAATTGCGGGTCTTCAATTCGGTTCCATTTTCTATTTTTTTCAATATATTAGTGTAGCTTAGATTAAAAATGTTTTGTTTTGCGTATCTGATCATTATGAGTAGCAAGTAGTTAATTTGTGCTTGTTAAGTGAAATTGTGAATTGGAAATTAAGTGTGGATTTGAAAAAGATTTTATTGATTAATAATTTTGGATTATTTAGATTTGTGGTTTAAATATTTTAAAGGGCAAAATCCGGAAAAATAGTTAAACTACACATCTAGTAATTAATATATTTTTAAGAGGTTTTTGTCAAAATAAGCCAACGTTGTGAGATAGCTATCTTTTCTAAGGACGCTAATTCGTTAATGAACCTTAATTCACACTTAATGAACTTTTCACATCACTTAGCAAGCATTTACATTTTAATAATCTTTTAGATCATTTTAATATAATTCTCGTAGCTTAATTATTTTGTATAATTTTAGTATAATTTTCTTAGAATTAAAAAATAGTTTTAAAATCAAAAACATTAAAAGATAATCAAGCATTATACTTCGAAAACATAATCGTGATTTGTTCAATACAAACCTCGTTGGGACTTCGACTCCGGAAGATTGATTATTGTTTGTCCTCAAGCAATTTTCACATCCTACATGAATTACTATACTATTATATTACTCGACAAGCACGTTTCGTGCGAATCAGTTTTTGGCGCCGTTGCCGGGGAGGTTTTGTTACGATCATCACGTTTTGTTTCGCGGTGAATGCCTTGAAGATCCTTTCTCTTTTGAAAGTTTAATTTCGTTCTTATATAAATAAAAATCCAAAAATATTTTCTATTTCTATTTTATTTTCTTTTATAAAAAATTTAAAAAATACCAAAAATATGTTTATTTAATTATATTTTTTTTATAAAAACCTAAAAAAAAATAATAACAATAATAAAAAAAATAATAAATAATAAAAAATATATTTTCCATTTTTATTTTATTTTTTCCTTTTCTTTTATAAATAAATATAAAAATAAGGATTATAAAGATTTACAAAGAGTTTCTAAAACTTATGAAACACCAAATTTCTCCGTTTTACTTTTGGTACATAAGCGTGCAGTCTTCTTCGAACCAAATCGAGTTACATTTTCCCAATCCCGAGAAAAGTTTACAATTTCGTCAAGTAGAAGAATCCGAGTCCGATAATCTTTTTCATGATTGTATACAAGGAGAGGACGAGAACACTGAAGACGTCCAAATGGCCGATCATTTGAGACCGATGGAAGAGCTACTCCGAATACCTATCGTAGGTATTGAGAATGCTATCGTTGCTCCTGCCATCCTAGCAGATGAATTTGAACTAAAAACCGAGTTACTTGATTTCGTAAGTAACAATCCTTTCTTTGGTCTTGAAAATGATGATCCTCATTCACACTTCAGGAGATTTTACCAAATAACCCGTACTCTAAGACTAAACCAAGTGCCTGATGATGTGGTGAAGTTGATCTTATTCCTATTTTCTCTTAAAGGAGCAGCCGAGACATGGCTTGAGAACGAACCTCCAAATTCTATCACATCTTGGGATGATTTAGTATCAAATTTCTTGAATCAATTTTTTCCTTATTCTAAAACCATAGAGCGAAATCACGAACTTTCAACAAGTTTTCGGTGAGACGTTTACCGAAGCTTGGGAGAGATTCAAAGATTTATTAAGGAAATGTCCTCATCACGAATTCTCTCTCCTTCACCAAATTGATTTTTTCTATAACGGGTTGTGTTAATCTGATCAAGATTCTCTCAATACGGCAGCGGGTGGAAATCTAATGACAAGAAATACTCAAGATGCCTTAACCATTATTGAGAATAAAGCCAGAGTTTGAACTTGTAGAAATAAACCTCAACTTTCGAGTAGTGGTGTTACATCAACTCAAATCGATGCCATTACCGTTCTTACTAAACAAGTCGAAGCTCTTGAGTATCATTTTGCTAGCATGCGAGAAAATTATGACCATAATCAGGAAACCTCGAATCAGTTAATGCAAAATCAAATGGGTCAAATGGAAGAAAAAAAATGGAGAAATTTTTCAAGAGATGCAATCACCGAGCGACACCGAAACATACCCACGAGAAGAACGTAAAGCGGTTACTACTATGAGTGGTTTGACATTGGATGGATCTTTTATTCCTCATTCTCTCGTTTATCAAGATGGTAGTTTACTAGGTGATGGTAAGATAGTTTATTACGGTAGTACAAACAGTTTACAAAGTGTTAGTGAAATGATTTATTATCGATGGTAAAAAAAATTATAAGGTGGTAGTTAAATAGTTTATAAATTGATAGAAAATGGTTTACGTACTGAAAATAAATTTGGTTGATAAGGTGATAACAAAATTATTTTTTTGTATGATAGGGAAATAGTTTATATGTTAGTAAAATAGTTTACAAGATGGTGGTTTATGAACCAATAGTAAGATAGTTTATTAATGATAGTAAGATAATTTATTGACGATAGTAGAAATAGTTTTAAATGTTAGTTCATTTGACGACAGTTAGATAATTATTAATGATTAGTAAAATAGCTTATCATGTGGTAGTGAAATGGTTTATAAAGTGGTTGTGAAAATGTTTAAAAGGATATAATAGTTTAAGGAGTGGCTTGCATAAATAAATAGAGAGTTAAAGTAAAATCGACGAAGTTTTCACGACACATAAGTTTGATAGATAATTTAAGTCACCCACACATACAACGAAATTTAAAAGAGAGTACAACACAAATAGGAAATAGAGTCTAAGACAGTCCTAAATTGGGTTCCGCTAGATAAGACGGGGGTCTCTCCCTAAACCTTAACATTAGATGTCATGACACTAGAGTCTCCACAAGTTTTTCCTTTCCATTGCTTGTTTACTTGGTTCTGATTCTTCCACTTTGGATAATCACTCTTGTAATGTCCTAGCCTTTCACACTCATAACAAGTAACTTTAGTCTTCTGATTTGCCACTAGGGGTTTCGGTGTGGTTGCAGGGACAGGGGCCCTACAATCTCTAGTTTGATGACCAACCCGCTTGCAATTTCCATATTTTTCCGTACACGGGCCAGTGTGGTGAAACTTGCACTTGTTACACAATGGTAGAGTTCCAGCATTGCCTTTCTTGTTGCTTGGCCCGGTAGTGTGTGCTCTAATCACCTTATGCTCTTTGTTTTGTTGTTGGCTAGAGCTTCCACCGTGGTCACCTTCCCACTTCCTCTTGTTGCTTGCATTCTCTGCTACCATGTCTTCCTGCCGTTCGACCCGGTTCATTAAGTCGCGAGCCACGTGGGTCTTTGCCTCGTAGATAGCAATAGTCTCAATAGCATTAACCACTCGTTGGGCTATAATCTGCTCGATTTCTGCAAAACTCATCTCTTGATTTGCAGTTGTCATTGTTTCCTTAAGATCACAAAAAATATAATATAAAATGAGATTTCATCCAAGGAAAAATCACGACACGCAATGAGCACAACATATATGTAAAGTGAGACCACGACACGCAGAGGTATAAGATAAAAGCAACCATGGCATAAATAAATCAACATCATAAAATAGCATAATCATAACCAAAAACGTAGGTTAATACTAAATACATCGTTTTACATGAATAAAAGAGTACAAGTTTTTCATTAACGCTACCAACCGAGTACCACTTAAGTTTAGTAGGATACAATACAAAAGAAGCTATAAATGATGCTAATATATCTGTCTATGGACCAAGGTGCCTCTCAAGATCCCAGAAGCTAGCCTCTATGTCATGCACTCGACTCCGTAGCTTAGCCATCTCTAGCCTGTCAGCCTCATGGGACACTAACAAATCTCTGACATCCATCCAAGCGGCTCCTAGTGATACATGTAGTGTCTCAGCTCGCTGATCTGCAGCCTTATCCCTAGCACGCGATGCCTTAATATCCTACTCTGTCATATCAGTCCTCTAAGTGTGAGCTCCGTCTCCAATCTGCCTGTCATGCCTCTACTCAAGACGACTCTCTGCGTACTCGGCTCGACTGCGCAACTCTAGTATCTTAATTCTGTCGGTCACCCGAAACTCCCGTAACTCTCTAACATCCTGCTCAGCATACACTACTCGAAGCTGTGACTGTGTGATCCTGCCTCTCGCAATCCTAAGTGAATCTTGAGTAACAATATCGTGTTGCTCCAATAATCCAACTCTAGCATGAAGGGTCATCATCTCCTGCATGTCAGATGCCAAACTAGCACGCATGGTCTCTATATCATCTCCAACTGACTCAATATGCTCTAGTGGTGGTATTGCTGCTGGTGGTGGTGATGGTAATAGTATTTCTGATGGAAGTAGTGGATACCATGTAGATAATGGTGCAACTCTCCATCGATCCATGGCTTCTCTGTAGCCTAGTGGCATCAGGATCTCTTTTCCCGGTCGACGGGCAAAGGTAGGGCTAGTAGGTAGAGATCAGGTAGGTAGTAGATGAACAAGTGATGTCGAAGCAGTATGAGTATGGAGTGACTCAATAGTCTTACTCAGATCCTCGTCTGATGAGTCATCGACCAAATCTAATGAGTAGCCATAAAAAGCCAGTAGGCGATCTGATGGTGGTGGTGCGGGTTTAACGGGTAAGGTAGTAATCTCATCATCGGAATCGGATATGATGACAAACAGAACGAGTACTCCAGCACGTGGTGTAGTAGCAAGAAAAGGTGTGGGACGAGGTGTGGTCATAGTACTGTGACAATCAAGGGTATTATAAGAGTATAATATATAAGACAAATGTAAATGAAATAAACGCAAGGGAAGGTAAGCACAAGTATCATTCATGTAAGCAAGTAGTGTATGCACGTGAAAAAGTTTTATATGATGCAATGTTTATGAAAACGGTTATAGTCTAGGTAAAATATGCAACCTAGTTCTCTATAACTTTGGTTCTAGAAACCAATCTGTAACACCCCCGAAATATGTGGCAGCGTAATAGTAACCGGGGGCGTTACTTCATAATACTATAGCACAAGATATAAGAGAATGACCTCTAATATGAGTCGTTTAAAAGATAACCTCGTTGTTTTATTGAAATAAATAAGTTCAAAATAAGTTGTCCCATGTTTGCATCAGATGAAATTAATAGTTAAAAGAATACAACGAGGAAAGTAGTGCATGAAAAGTCCATGAAAATATAGTCTTGTATGAATGAAGACCCAATGCACTCCAAATACTTCATAACTAGTTAAGTATTTGAGACATACATGCTTAAAAATGTCAACATAAAGTTGGTGAGTTCATAGTTTTATGTAAGTATAAATGTTGGACCTTAAGATTTCAAATTGTATGATAATTGTAACACATACAATATCACAAAATGTAATTACGATTTCACTAAGCTCATGACACTGAAGCTATAACAGTATAAGTATGCCAATCAATTTCAGGAAATCAAAGTACCCGTGTAGATGTTCAACCCGCAACATCTAAAGTCCGATATGGTATACGTTCGTTAGTTCAATCCTCCGAAACTAGTAAGCGCTACTTACCCAAACGGGAATGTCAATCCGAAATAGATCTATTTATAACACGCACGCTTACACAAAGTAATTAACAGTTCCTGATAGTGGGCATAATGGGTTATCGCTACTTAGGCAAATCTGTAATCGTTTAAAAGAGTACTTGCGTCCAAATGTAAAACAAGTCATGTATCTCACCCCGAGATTTGTAAAATAGTGATAATCAAGTAAAGCGGGGCTATAAACTCACCTCTAATGAAAAGTATTGATTTTAAGAAATCAATCAAAGGAAAGTCGTCAAAATAGGTCCGGTGTGCAACCTATTTAATTATAGGTCGATTTAGAATAATACAAGCGAAAATAAAATGAAACGATGCACAAAATATTTCTTGAAAATCAACATCACTCGCAAATGCTTGTTTCGTATTTTAGTTAGTCAAAACGTGATTTCGCAAATTATAGGGTTTTTAATTTAGTTTTGACACTTAAACCGAGAGTTACTATTTTTATCTTACTAATATATACCTTACGTCTAATAAAAAAATTTCACTTTTAGTAAACTCCTAGCACTTACGAAATATCGTCTCTTTAAAGTTTCTAACGCGCCCTAATAATTTATAAGTAATGCACTATTATTCGCTAAGGTATTTATAGCTCAAACGGACCCGAAAACGCTTGAAAACCCAAAAAAAAGTTTCAAACAACTACTTTACCCAAAATGTGTGCAGGAAATTTATAACATTTTCCGAAAAATAGTCCAACTTTGACTGAGTATAACTCCGTCGTTATATACATTCATGAAAAAAGAAAGGTTCCATATGTTAGCGAAAAATCATTCCGGACAAGTTTTATTATATACACTTAAGCCGATTCAGACCGGAAAGGGGTCAAAACCTCAATTTAAATTCGGATCAGAATGTCAAAGTTTTGTTAAAAAGCTATCAAAATATATATGTTTTGTCAAACTTTAAACGGCCATAACTTCTTCGTTTTAAATCTGTTTTTCGCGTTCTTTACATTCACGGATCGTATTTAAGTGTACTAACATATTTTTAGAGTTTTAAAATGTCAAAACGTTTTTAACATACCCCTTACATATCGACTGTTTTGGCAGCCTAAATACTATGTCAAAAATTATTCGAAAATCACCACAACTTCCCCAAGGGCCTAAGCTATCCTATCTCTATTCACTACTACATCAAACAACATTCCAATCTATCTAAATCCCATCCAACACTTTTATAATATTAACTAACAATACTAGCTAACATATATAATCAATAGTTTACTTTTAAAAATCCAATGAACACAATAATATTACAAGAACACAAATAATACTTTTTCATCACTAAAAGCTACTACTTAAGTTTATAAAAATAATAACACAACATATGTGTGATGCTTGTTTTGAAAGAAATTGTATAATCATGATCAAGATGCATAAAGAATCAAAAGAGAGTTAGGAGATGCTCACAAATAGATGATGATGATTTGAGAACTAAAGTGCACTAAATACCCAAAATAGCTAATGAAACTCTAGTTTTAAACCTTGCACAAATCTTTGATTAACCCAAAATCCTTTCAACAAAACCTTGAAGACTTTATATAATACTAAGAATCTAGCACCTTTCTTGCAAAATACCTTTGAAAAATCAACAAAAATTCTAGCTTAAAATGGGTGTTGAGCTGTGGCTTATTAAGGGAGGAAAAGAGAGGATGTGTTGTGTTTTTTGTTGAATGAAATGAAGTGAAATGAGAAGTGTAGTATATATAATCAACTAGCTAGGAAAATATCTAAGACAAAAAACATAAATCATTAAGAGGGTAAGGGGGTATGGGTTTTTTAAGAAAAGTATGGAGGATTGCTTATGTAAGAACTTGTGTAAGAGGAGTAGGAGAATAATTCAACTAGTTGGTAGTTTTTACTACATAATGCATTATTTGGTGGTATTTTGTGTAAAACAAGCCTAGGGCCGGATTTTTATAAACAAAAGGGGAGAAAACATTTGATTTTTGATAAAGTATAAGTATTGTGGGTATTGATAAATGTGGTATGGTTTACATGCATGCATAAATGTTCATTATGCAATACGTAAGCGTTTTACGTAAAGTATAAAAATAAAATATGAAAAGTTATAAATTATATTCGTAATAATTATATAACACATATTTGTCGTAAACTTTTATTTGTTTAATGCCGATTTACGTTAATTGTTGATTTTTCGTTTACGCGATTTAACTTAAAGGTTATAATTAAAAGTAAACACGTAAAAATTCAAAGTAAATAGTTTTGAGTTTATTGACATAAAATAACCTGAAAATGTGGATTGTCACACATGGACTTAAAGGTCTAGAGAAAACGTGCAATAATAACAGAACTCTTAAAAATGGAACCAAAAAAGGAAACTCTTAACTGTGCATTACCTGGGCGGCTGTACCGTAAAAAGATTGAAGTCGACAGGATTTCGTAGTACGCTCATACACTTGCTTTTAATCTAATCCTTATAACCAGCTCTTCCCGTTTGTAAATCAAATCCAATATTCCTGCTATCTGCACCAACATATTAGATTAATCATTTCCAATCATTCTTCAAAAATCAATATTAAAAAGCTGATTAAAAATACAGTTCCAAACTTTGTCAAATTCATATCATAATTATCAAACAAAAACATCAATTAACCAATCAAATTCCACAATTTACCTAACAAGAAGCTAAAAAGATCAAAACTTGATTATCATTTCTAACTTTTAACAAATTCCAATATCATAATTCAACAAAATTCTTAATTAAAACATAACCGTAACTTAAATAAGAAGCTCAAACCTTATCAATAATAACTCAAGAGCATCACTCTTTCAAATTCCTATATAATAGTTACATTTATATAATCAAATGCAAGCTTCCACCCATATTTTTGTACAAAAAGTTATTTTAGAGAAAGGCTCTGTTTCAACCCTGCTTAAAATATGGCTCACCAAATTACATGATTTAACCAACAAGAATCTAAAAAGGTATAAAATTTATTATCTTTTCTAACTTTTAACAAATTCTAATATCATAATTCAACATAATTCTTAATTAAAACATAACCATATATAAATAAGAGAAGCTCACATATTATCATTTCAAATTCCTATATAATAGTTACTTTTATAAATTGAAACTTTCGCTAGATTTTTGTAGTTGCACCGATGGTGTTGATTTTAGTTTTGTGAACTTAGACATGAGTGTCCTGATCTAACCTGTCTTTTGTGTTAGAATTTTGTATACTAAAGCATGAACATCGTGGGTTGGATAATGTTTTGTGCTAAGCTTTCTATTTCAATAAATCCAGTTACTATTGAATGGATCACTTCAGACTTACCTTACTTTGAGCAGTTCAACTCATATATCAGCTACTAAGAATCGTAATTATCACTAAGTCCATATCTTATAGTTTAATCAAACAAGTTTTACACATTCTAATTATTGATAGTATGTAAGATTTTTGAATAGAGACATGCGTGTCATATAAAACCACAAAGGTAAATTATGTCACTAAGTCCATATCTTGTGGTTAAAAAGTGATAATGCATTCTTTGATATGACTCAAGCAGGTATAATCATCTTGCGGAACTTAATATTAATGAAATTATTTATGCTTTTTTAAGGATTTAACAATCAAAACTATTGATAATCTCCATTCTCAAACACGCAAGGCCAGGCAATAAATATTAAGTAAAACATAAGCCTAACATAAATAAGAGAAGGTGAAACATTATCAGTAAATTAATAACTCAAAAGCATCACCTTTTAAAATCCTATATAATAGTTACTTTAGAAAGAATTTCAACCAGGATTCCACCCAGATTTTTATACAAACATTATCACGATTTGTGCTTAATAGTAAGCCAAGGTATGCCCAACGATGCTTTTATAACTACAACATGAACCATACGTAAACCAAAATCACACAAATTGTTTAATTCCAATTATTAGTTCAGGTTAATCTGTATCTCTTTCCTTTCATTATGATTAAGTAGTGAGAGGATGTCGTTAACCCAAAAACTGAACCACTTTTCAAAACAATCAAAACCAATTATGTGATATGAATAAAGTGCAAACCTGTCCAAGGTATGTTCGATTGTTCTTTGAAATCAGCCAATTATGCGTAGCCCATTTACTCCCACCTAGATCTGGCAATATCTATATGGATGTAACAAATTTTAAAACTAGGCGACATGAATTATTCAAGACTGACGGGCGAATTTGAAACAATATTTTACTGAAAAGAGCTTCAAGTTGACCGATCTAATTCTTTGATGAGGATACGGGCGGTGGTTTTTGCAAAAATGAAAATGGGATAACAAATATGAAAAGAAGATAACAAATATGAAAATGGACGGTGGCTTATTTTAGGGCGTGTTTGGTGTGTGGTTATTGGGCTCTATGGAATGAATTCACGTTAAAGAAAATTGTTTGGTAAGAAAAATGGGTTTGAAAATTTACTATGACACCCTCATATATGGTCTTTAGTGAAAGAGAGCAGATAGGTGGGTATTCTGACAAAAGTCATGCACATGCTCAAAAAAACATAACACAATTCTTGTCTTTTAGTTACTTTTTGTAATTTTATATACATATCTCTTACATTTAGTGGGCCATCTCTACAAATTATATTTCTTTTAGTTTAAAATAATACTAAATTTTGAGTTTATATTTTTATTTTTTATTCATAAAATAAATATTATTTTATACTATCAATATTTTTCCTTTCCTACTTTTCTTTCATACCAAAACAAAAACCAAATCCTATATCAAACCCACTTACATACCAAACGCACCCTTATTTATCACAGATCTTACTCATTCTATTTTATTTTATTTAACTCTAACGTGAAGAATATTACTTTTTTTAATTAAATACTACTAAGTATATTCATACATGTTCTATAAGTATACATTAACTTTTTAATATTTGGTTGCAATTTTTTTTGCGGAATCTCCAAATCGACCGTTCAACTTGAAGATATAACAAGGCTACATAAGTTTGTATGTAACAAAGAAAACGAAAACAAGCAGGCTGTGTTTCGTATAGACCGTGTGTTAGAAATAACATGTTTTGCGTCGCGATCATAGAAACCATTCATGTGTTTGCTACTTTTTCCGTGAAACAATGCAATTGACAAAAGCTTGCTTAAACAAGCTTCATTTATTCACGATCAAAACTACCAATATACTATCTAAATACGTATAACCCCGCCAAAACTAATAATTCTTTATGCTAAACAATGCCCGTGCATCGCACAGGCCACGCTACCAGTTGTGCGTTAGCTTAGGTTCAGTTGTCAAGTAACACCCTCACATGTAATTGTTACTCACAACAAACACAACCAAACGCAAAAAAACCTATTATTGTCCTCCTCTAACATTCCTAAAATATTCTCATTATTAGTTAAACCAAACGCTTAACAAACCGGGTGCACTTAACATTGCCTGAAGTCATATTAAACCGCACATTATTTCATTATGCGTTCTCTACGAGTTAAAGTACTTGCGACCGTCTTTCAAACCCAACCACCAAAATATGAACTTATATCATACTTCGTAGAAGTAAAAGTTCGATTTTCCCAAAAACCAAGCCTAGTGCATCACACGGGCTGAATGCCTCATTGTTATATTATTAAATTAAAAGAGGTGATGGAGGTTAATGGATATTATTATTAAAGTCGAGAGGGTGTTTTAGCATTTAAAAGGAAAAAATATAAAGTTTGATGGGTCTAGGGTCAATTTGTTATATCAATAAATTTGTATAGGTGCTAATATAACTTTAGAAGATCCAAAGAATGTTTTGTATATTTAGTCAAATTTACAGGGTGTTCCGCATTTGACAAATGAAGTTTATTGTAGATATAAACAACATTTATCAAATACTAGACGAGTACCCGTGTATAGCAACGAGATTTTATATCTGCAGATAGTTGTGGTGATAAAAAAAAGTTTATGGGTTATAAACGAAAAATAATATCAGTTTGGGGATTTGAGATTAAACATAATGTTTTGAAAACGGGTCAAATTAAACCGGTTTTTATATTTTCGAAACCCGGTTTGACCCGACGGAAGACCGAGTTGACCCGTAGGTCGTACCGGTTGACCCTGTAACCCGGTGGCCCGGTGACTCGACCGGGTCGATTAGAGACCCGGTTTCCAAAACATTGATTAAACATTGATTATAGTTTCCATAAATAGATTATTTAATTTTTTCACTTTCAAGATTTGTAGATTTTTCCATTATAGATAGTATAGACTTATATATAAATTTATGTGTCACAATTTATTTAATGGTTTTTTTAAATCAATTACTCCCTCCGTCCCAAAATTAGTGTCCACAAACAAAAAACACACAGTTTAAGAAAAATGCATTTATTACTACTTTCTTTTTCTTACTTTTTAACAGAATGATAGTTTTACCCTTAGCTAATTAATTTAAAACTTCTTTAATGTTTGTAATAATAACCTCAAATGAGGGTAATATGGTAATCTCAAACTAAATTCTCTATCTATTTTTGAAAGTAGACAATTATTTTGGGACAACCCAAAATGAAATAATGGACATAATTTTGAGACGGAGGTAGTACCAAACAAGCGTACTAATTTATCTTTTTTATCAATTCACATAATTTTTTTCACTTTACCAAAACGACACAAGGCGCATATAATTGTGTACATTGACGCATAAACTTTATGCATACTGTGTACGCTAAACTTGTACAACACACACACACAAGGGCGGCGGGGACAGAGAACATTAGGCAGGGGGTGGGGGGAATGATGGGGGGGCAGACCAAAGGACTCCATGTATAATAGGGATGGAAGAATGCAAGCACTGATGCACATGAAGGGGGGTGGGGGGTGGGGGAGGGGGGGGCTAGGGCGGGTGGGGGAGGGGGTTGGGGCTTTGGGGGTGGGGGTGACACGAGGGGGGGGGGGGGGGGGTAGGAAGAGGGGGGGGGGTGGGGGGGGGGGGGGATGGGGGGATAGGGGTAGGGGAGTGGGGGGGTGGTTATAGGGGGACGGGAGGTGGGGGGGGGGGGGGGTTTGGTATGAATACTGATCAAGCAGCGCATAAGTACTTGGTGGTGCATCACGTCACATAAGGAGTGCATCACGGCACATAAAGAGTGCATTTCACAAGATGCATAAGGACTTGGTGGTGCATAGATTGCATCAGGCGCATAAAGACCATGCATCCGGCGCATTTTTTATTTTAGTAAATGAATCGGTGTATAGTATAAAACGCATACAATACAATACATGTGTCTTCATCCCAGCCGTCTTATCGTTGTTTTTTTTTGGTGACCCTGTGACATATCAACGTTCCATGTCAGCCCCTAATACACACCGTTAGGTTGTATGCGTTAGTGTTAGGGTTATATGTGTTTTTATTGGGGAAGGCAACCTAACGGTGTGTATTAGGGGCTGACATGGAACCTAACGCTCTAAAAGAAGGGACATGACATGTACATGTGTCACATGACGTGAATTTTGTAAGAAAAAATGGTCAAGTTGCTGATATCGGATCGGTTCATATAAAGTTCGATGGGTATTGTGATACTTTTTGGAGTTCATATCTGATAATGGCTCAAATGGGAAAGTACGTTGCTATTATATGACATTAACCCTTAAAAGAAAATATTTTTAAACTCATGTACCACACAACTGAATATATATGCAATTGTGGGTTTAATGAGATTAGACTCTTAAAGTTGGGCTAGAAATTTGGAGACCCTATAGAAAATGAGGCCCTGCGCGTATGCACTTGTGGCACTTGCTCTTCACCGGCCCTGTGTGCCATAATTAATAATCGTAGGATAGGACACATGTCACATATCTCACTATTATTGTCAAAAAGTTTATTTTGGTAAAATATATTTACGTCGTCTATTTTCGTATTTTAGTATGTAGAAGGTTCATTCAAGAAAAGAAATAATTCTTGCGTTTTGTGGGGGTGTCGGCTCTATCTTTTCAATACAAGGATCTGTACTGCAATTGAATCAGAAAATGTGAATTGATTTGAAACTGCAAGTTTTATAAAATAGGGGGCCCACCAGGGTGAGGCATGAAATGATAAGACAGTAATAGATTAGCCCCACTTTGGACCACATTTGGTGTTCAGCCCAATTCATCCTTGACACCTTCCACTTTATTTGTTTGTTCGTTACATTCTAATTAATCACTTAACTATCACTACTTGCTTTATCTGATCAAATCGAGTAATATAAAATTATAAATAGTTTAATCAAGATAAAAGGATGACAATAATCACAGTTTGGTGGAGAGAAATTTCAATCAACTTAATCATGTGTTTAATGACCTTATGTTTTAAATCATGAAAATGGCTATATGATATCAAGTAGTTTCTAGATAAAATTATGAGATTGGATATTGGAACTCCTACGTTTTCGATTCCATCATTTTGACGAAATTGTTGCATAAAAAAGAATGGAATCGAAAACGTAAACTAAAGGTTGAGAAAAATATTTATACTATTGATAAAGACAATTCCTAGACGATCTGAAAGTTTTGAGATATATGAAATAAACATTATTTATTATAAGTTCTCAACTTTTTTAGACGATCTACATAATTTGTAATCAATTACCAGCTCCATGAACCATGAATATTTAATAACTCTCAGATAGACTTAAATAATAAAATGTAAATCACTTCTAATTGACTATGAATAGCTTCAATAAGATTAGTAATCACATTCATAACTAGACGACCATCAAATGTTAGTCACCTCCTATTTTGCTTAGTTCATGATAAAAGAAACATGTTATTGTATTCAAAAAAAGCAAAATACAAATACTAGAAAAGGCACTAGAAAATGCTTTTTTGCTAATATGTATTCACTCGACACGTATTAAAATGTGATAAAAGAAAACGTTCAGTTCATTAAAATTATATTTTTTGTTTTCTTATAGTAGTAATTTTTAGCGTGAAATAATACACAATAAATGCATTTGTGATACAAAAAGGAAAACACGAGCTTATTAAATGATCCTCTACATATTTCTATTCACATTTGTTAGCAGAACCCTCTTTCTAATTCTCTATTTATAGATACAACATGGTTACAGACTAACACAAAGTCGATCTAACCGTATTTTGTAGTTGAAAAATGAAAACGGTAGGTTAAAATATTTGTAACCCATTTGATTATGGGAAGATTAAACGGTCACAATCACATTATTAAGACGGATAAAGCGAGTTTTTAAGTTAAAGTAAAATTTATTTTTACATATTGTCTTTCACATATTGTTTTCAAGACATAACTTGATTAACGTTTCTTCTTATCAACATTGCAAAAACCATTCACGTCCATATTTAAAGACCAAATATCCGGCGCATCTAATATTGCAACTTGTTTTTTTACAAAGACAATAAAGAAAACAGAAAAATGATGAATTAATTGTTTAAGAGGTTAAAGACGAAAGTATGATTGGGTATTCATAGTAATGGAAGTTCGAATGGGTCATGGAATAAGCATGTGGTTCGCCGCCATGCATGTGTTGGCTTGGTGACATGAAGGATAGTGGTGACATGAAGGATAGTGTTTCCTCTTTTCACATGAACATCAATTATTGTACTTCACAGAAAGACCCTTTCCTTTTAGGCTGAACGTTATGCAACCGATTTGTTTGGTCGGTCATCCTAGGTGGACACCAGCAGACGCGTTCAATGTCATTACAAACCAAAAAATGAAATGCGTCCCCCCCTCCCAACCATTTAATTCTTTCGATTGCATCCAAGACCGAGTAAATTAAAGGAACAAAGTAAAATGTAGCCGTTGCTACATAAAACCCCACATTTATTCACTATATTAAAAAAAAATACCCACATTTATTCACTTTAAAACCCCACATTTTTTTCTCATTTTTCACACATTTTCTTCGGCAACCATTAATTTATATACTAACCAAAAAATGTCTGATGTGTCGTTGTGCGTAGGTATTATTTGTTATCAAGTTTTACTATTTATTTTATGCCGACTATACCTAAAAACAACACTTTAAAGGGCAGTGTACCCGGTTAAGATGTAGCTTCGTTGGTAAGTAGGGTGTCGATCACTAAGAGCGAGAGCGTTAATATCTAATCTATCAGTATTTTAGTTATCTAAGTTAAACTTAAAACTAATGCAAAAAGGGGATTTTCAGCCTGAGAGACTGACACAGTTTTGGGTATCTAACCTAAGGTTTTGATGACAATTAACACACACAAGAAGATAGACAGAAGATAAAGATGCGGTAAAGCCTAATGTAAGGGAACGTATTAACCATATTTATTCCAATTAAAACGCAGGTTTGTTTATTAGTGCAATGCTTATTTATCTCGAGGCGGCATATCATTCCTAGATTTAGGCGGTACTTCTTTCTAAAATCTAGACACGCTAATTCTGTCACAATTAGACGCATCCGCATAAAGCATCCTTTTTATTGATTTATAATTCATCTTAGAAGGCAATAATGGTGATCTTATTGGATTCTAGCTCATCGAGACTTTACTAACTTACTACTTACGGTAATTTAAATAAGTAGTAGTTCACTATCCGAACTAAGCCAAGGGAATCGAAACATTATTTGTTAGAATCTTTCTAGGTCACCTGCTAGTCTAACTTGTTCACTAAACCGAAGGCACTATCCGATATCTAGTTAAGCTACAAGTGATATCCTTAAACACGGATTTAGAAGGACTTTATTTGTGATCTTAATTCCACCTATATAAATTATTATGCGAGAACTATCCGATATCAAGTTAAGCTACAGGCGATATCCTTAGATACGGATTGGACCCATATTAAAGCACATAAACGAGTATCACGTGATAAACAAACCAAACATTGAAATCTTCATAAATATGGCTAATACCTAAAGGTATTAGCCAATAACCATTGTGATGAATACAAACATAATAATCGAATCAAACAAGGTAAACTAACCGAGTTAAGCGAATGATACCAAAGATCAAACGATTATCAAGAATATATGAATTACAAGGGTTTTCCTATGGATTGAAGCACGTTGCTGCACCTTTTTGGCTTCTTTTGTCTTCTGAAAATCGACCTTGGTGGTTAAAAGCATACCCTAAGTCGTAGTTAGGGTTTGGTATTTATAGACTCTGAAAATTGGTCGATACGGCGTATTGGAACTCAATACGGCGTATAGGGGTTGCTTGGCGTGGGCTCCACGAATAAAAATATTCCAGAATTTTCTTGAGCTGGTTTGGATACGGCGTATTCGACTTCCTGGATATGGCGTATTGAGCTCCTCCGGTTCGGTGTATTGGACTTCTTGGGTACGGCGTATTGAGCTCCTCCGGTACGGTGTATTGGACTTCTTGGGTACGACGTATTAATCTTCATTCCTTCGTGGTCTTTGGTGAGTGTAGGCACAAATACGCCATATCTTCCTTGTGGAAAACTAGAAGGGGGGTTGGATAGTTTACAGCTTTTTAATTTAAGGTTTTAAAGTGTTTTTAAAAATTTTAGATTCGACTTTATGTGAATTCAACACTTATGACCTTATGCAAGATCTTGAAGATTATACCTTCCTGGTCTTCATAGTATTTCAATTATCTTATGGATGATTGAATGGTTCATTTGGTTGCGAGCGTTCATGGTGTTAAGGAGCTATAAGGTTCTGTGGAGAGACTATAAAGAGGATGGAGGCGAATTGATTGAGAGAAGTAATTGAGATGTGATATCATCTTGGTTTAAACAACAAGGAAACGAATGGATCTATGTCGATTCAAGCTGCGTTTTTTTTTCTTTGTGAGAGAAAATGATGGGGGCGGATGTTTCTATGAATGAGATTAGGTTAAGGATGTGAGTAAATTTAGGGATATAACAAATTATATATGCCTACTGTTAAACCAAATACTTGCTAATGAATGTTGTGGATTTTTTTTTGGCCCGATTCTAATACTGATATCATCAAAACCATTGGGCTGAGTTTTTGGAGTGGGCCGAACAATGCTCTTGGTATAACACAAAAGGTGGGCTGAATTTTTTTGGGCTGCGATTTTATTTCATGGGCCCGGTTGATATTGGATTTGGCCTACTAATAGTAAGTATCAAAAGTTGGTCTTGTGGCTTCATGACTATTTAATTTTGGACAAATTTTTGGTATTATTAGTTGGTGTTATTGGTTTAGTAGTGACTATTGGATTAAGCCAGGAACAAAAACACTTTCACAACAAGTTTAGACTAGACGATGTTTATCCGTTGACAACAATTCAAAATAACATTCGTCCTAGTTTAACGACAATTGAACAACAACACAACAAACATGATACATAACACTAAAACGATTCTAGAAAGATTCAATAAATGACAAACGGCTAAGGATTCGGACTACGATGACAAGTGATCACGAAGTTGATTTGGTATCCCTTATTTGAGCTTGAAGTTAGATTTCACGAAGGCGTCTACTTATTTCATCATCGAGGCCTTCTTCTATTTTCTATCGATTGATGACTTACTTGAACGTATATAGCTTACGATTAAGACTTGAATTATCTAGTTACCAGCAGTCAGGGGTGGTTGGATGCAGACCTGGATAACTATCACTTAAAGGAGTTACGTTGTAGGACTCAGTGTGGATAATTTCAAGAGGTGTTGTACTTCTTATACTTATGCGGTAGGGTATAGAGTACGTATAGATTTAATCTTGCACCATTCTTCAATCACAACAGTGCAAGCTTAAGTAACAAATTTGGAGGATTTCACTTCATTTTCAAGTTTGGTATATCGGGTTTACTTCACAAGTGATCACAATAAACATCGGTATTCATCGTTATTCTCCTTGGTGATGTTTTTAATAGTGTTAAAGAATGGTAGTGACCTTTCAATCGACCGAGCTAAAAAACATTTTAGCGTCACGAGCTTTCTCTTAGACTTTTCATTTTCTTTAGAGTCTTAGGAGATTACATGTCGGCAAGAGCCTTAGTCTTCTTCTAGTTTGCTCGGATACCTTCGGAGGTAACCATGTATCCTAAAAATTTACCTTCCTCCATTCCGAAGGAGAATTTCGTTGTGATTTAAACTTCATGTTGATCCTTCTAAGTTGTCAAATAGTATTCAATAATGTCTGCTAGATAACATCCTCTCAACATTGCTCTTATTACCATATCATCAACATATGCTTCCAAATTCCTTCTGATCTGTGATTAAAACATCAAATTCACCAATCTTTGATAGGTTGCTCCAGCGTTCTTCAGTCTGAATGGAATTTTTGTGTAATAATACATCCTTTGATCGGTATAGAAAGCTATATTTTCTTTATCTTCTTTTTCTATTTGAACCTGATGGTAGCTCTTGTATGCATCGAAGAAACATTTGTACTTTAACCCTATCACTGATCAATCTTCTTGTCGATGTCCAAGAGTGTGTAGTAGTCTTTCAGGCATGTCTAGCTAATGTTCTTAGAGTCGATACACATCCTTTAGCTCCTATCACTTTTCTTGACCAATACAAGATTAGATATCTAGGTAGGATACCTGACCGGTCGAAAAATACCTTCCTTGAGCCATACCGCTACTTGATTTGCCACTACTTGGCTTCTTTCTAGAGCCAGTACTCTCTATTTCTTACATACGACAGTTCTACTAAGACATAAGCATTAAGAGTGTGCTCAATTATGCGCTGAGGAAATCCCATCATGTCAGAGGGTTCCCATGCAAAAATATATATATTCTTTTTCAACAACGTTTTAATTGAACCCTACATTCTATCGTTAAATTTTCGCCGATGGTTAGCAGTTGGTCGAGGAAAGCTGGGTTAACTAAAACTTATTCTCTGAGGCCCACTTCCTTCTTTTTTTCGTCTTTCATTTCCGTACCTTCTATGGAAAACTAGAAGGGGGGGTTGAATAGTTTACCGCTTTTTATTTTAATATTTAATGTTTGTTTGTAAAAACTTAGATTCGACTTTTTGTGAATTCAATACTTGCACAATATGAACAATGTAAATATGTAGAAGTAAATAAAAGATAAGAGTTGGAAAGATCAAACCGCAACACAAGGATTTATAGTGTTCGGTAATGAAGCTCTTCTTCGACCTAACTTGCACTCCCCAGGCAAACCAAACTCAGTGTTTTCCTTCACTATGTCAACAAGCTCCCTTATGGCGGGAAAACTGTACCACAACGATGCGTATATCAATTTCCGACACTAAGCTAGATGTCAAGAAGTTCTAATCTTAGCTAGAACCATTCTGTTTACAACACAACTCACACGACTAGTTCACGACTGTCATACTTTCCCAACGCACTTCACAACTTCACTACACAACTTATCTTCACACCTTGATCATGACTACACAACTTCTTCAATCTTCACAACTTCACGCCTTGATCACGACTACACAACTTCTTCAATCTTCACAACTTCACACCTTCACAACTTCTTCTCACCACACTACTTATATCACAACTATCTAACACTACTAAAAAGGTCAGCCAAGACTAACTTATACTTATAACAATAACCAAATACCTAAACATCTACATAACGTTACAAGATTTACAAAAGATTTACAAAGTATGATATGGATGCAACAAGATTGCAATATGGATTTTGAGGTGTAATACTTCTTTACTAGATGATGGAAGTATTCTTCTCTTGCACTTGAGGAATTAAGCTTGGACCACTTGGAAACAAAGCTAAATGATTGAATGATCAAAGGATTTTAGAGAGGATATGTGGGCTGTTTTAAGCAGAAAGAATGAGTGCAAAAGGTGAGAAAAATATTAGGGAATAGTCCAGTATTTATAGGACAGACTGGAGGAGCGTAGTCTATGGCCGGCCCCCTTAAATAGGGTGCTGGCCCCCTTATAATTAAGGGGGCCTCCCATGTATTTAAGGGGGCCGCCCCTTTCAGACGCTCCTCTTTTTTGTCCTATCCAGGGGAGGTGTTTACTGGACCTTTTCTAGCCGTTTTAGGTTCAAAATTTTGAAATTCAAAATGTTTATTTTGAATAAAACATTTCTTTTAAATGTAGAAAATGTTTTGTAAGTTTATAAACATGTTTACAACATTTTATAAAAGTTTGAGGTTGAATAAAAATTTCATTTGATCATAAAATGCATCAAGCATTTGTTTATTCATACCTTAGTAGTGATAATGATTTTTGAAATGAAAATTTACTCTAAATACTTGTTTATGTTTTAAATTTTTCATTGTCTGTTTTTATATTTGTGTTATCAAAATGTAAGGATGTGAAAAATATTAATAATGTTTTTAGGCATTATTTCTATCAACAATCTCCCCCTTTTTGATGATTACAAAATTAAAACTCATTAAATGTAAAATTATTTTTAAGCAAGTATTTAGTGAGTTTTATATCATTTCTCCCCCTTTTGTAGAATCAAAAAGGCTCTTACTTCGAGAATTGCTATTAAAATCGACGGAACAAATGCTCCCCCTTGATGTGTGCTCCCCCTCGTTCGAGGGCACCAAGGAATCGAGCTATGGTTTCTTGGCTACAAAAACGAGTTAGAACAATACAAATATTTCTAACATGTAGCAAGTAGAAAAAATATGGCAATTGCAAGCAAACATCAAACAAGGGATTAAGTCATTCATTTGAGGCAATGTGTGTAACCAACACATAAAATACAAGGAAATAAGAGGATAAGTATGCTTTAGAAGCATATTAATACATCATAAAAAAATCCTAAATAGCCATAGAAGGATTTTTGACTTGCTTGCGACACAAAAGGGTTTGACGATTATTTGTAGGCATGTTATGAGATTAGATGGTTGTTGATGGAGAGTGTGGAGCGAAGGTGGTTTTTTTTTGTGGAAGGATAGTCCTCACTGAACTTGAGTGGTGGATGTGGTCGAGTGGAGGAAGATATTCAATCCAATTGATACTCTCAGCACAAACCAAGGACTTTGTTTTTGTTATAGATGCAACATGGCAATACCTACTATCGAGTTTTTAACTTGGTCCAAGTTCAGGGTGTGGTGGGAGGTTTGGAGAGAATGGAAGATGGATGTTGTTTGGTTGTTGTTGAGAAGAGATCATTGCTATGAGGATCCATAAGGTCTTTGTAGTTGATTGATGTCAATGCAACTAGGCGTTTCTCTACTAGCGATAGAGAATGAGTGTGTTGAGTTTGGTTGTGTTGAGAGTGTGATTGCACTTTGAGGTTGGAAATTGAGTGGGATTTCATGTATATTAAATGGTGAAATGGGAAAGTAGGATTATGTGAAACATCTAGAGGTGATGTGGAAGTGTCCTTGATGTGAGGATTTGGGAATGTTTGATTAGGGTGATTGTTTTCTTGAGATGTTTCCATGAATGAGGAGTGAGTGGGTTTTTGGTGTTTGTGAAGTGGAATTGATACATTTGATTTCTTTGAAAAATTTTGGTTTCTTTTCGTCCAAATGGGATTTTCACACTCATTTTGGCTACCTTGATGGTTTGATGTGTGTTTGTTAGGAGATATCATTGGTGAGAATGATTGTGATGAAGGTGATGAGGATGTATTTATAGTGACGGGAAAGGTTCAAATAGGAAGAATAGCATTTCAAAGATCAATTCCAATAAATGTTTGTGAGTTTAGGGAAACAGTAGCTAAGTCTAGGGGGTGTTTGGTTAAAAAAAGGAAGAAAGAATACTGTTTTCCTGTGCATGCCTAGGTCGGTCCCCTTAATTAGGGGCCGGTCCCCTTAAAATTAAGGGGGCCGCCCTTTATGAATTAAGGGGGCCGCCTACTGGCATTTCCCAGATTTTCAAAAAATTGATTTTTCTCAAAAAAAATTGTGAGGGTTTCAGTTTTGGTGGTTGATTTGCAGCAAGTCTATCCTTTTATGGCAATTAATATAGCTTTAGCATATACCAAATAAGCATTCAACCAAGATAATAATCATAGATTTTGGCATGTAGACATATAAGGATAAGAGAAGAAGGCTAAACACGATATAATGCACAAAGAGTTTTACTTAGCAAGAGGATTAACAAGATAAACCAAACTTTTGTGCAAGAACTAGTGTGTGCCTAAATGCAACAAATGTGGAGTAGCGATTATTTCGACACTAAGACATGTAAAACCTAAGAAATAATCCAAATGGTCCTTGATTTAATTTTGCTCAACCAAGATTGTCAAAATATATATTAGATTATATATTTTTTACAACAAGTAAGAGAACATTATGCATATGAAAAAAAATGTTTTTAGCATATCTCAACAATATGTGAAAATTAATTTTTCATGTGATCCTAGTTGTGAGAATACTTCTTTAGAAATACAAGAATTGGACTTATTTAATGAAGAATATGCATTTAGATAGAGAAATTTATAAAAGATTGTATATAGGTTTTTCCCAATTTTTTGTGTTTTTGTGCAAAACAGAAGCCTAGACACAGAGAGGAAAAACATCTGTTCAGTGGGTGGCCCCCTTAAAGTCTGGCCGGCCCCCATAAAATTAAGGGGGTTGCCCCTTATGAATTAAGGGGGCCGCCACCTGTTGAGAAATTATTTCTCAGATTTTTGACAAATAGTTCATTTTTAGTGCTGAAAACTTAGTCAATTTGTTTCCATAGTCCTAGAACCTAATCGTAAGTAGATTAAATGTTCACGTTTAAGTGCTTAGTTAAATATCGGCTATGTTGTCTTTCCGATGAGACCTTTTCTAAAGAAGATATTTTCCCTTTTGAACATTTTCACGAAGGAAGTGGTCTGGCGAATTTCTATGAGTTAAGTTCGTGAGTGTTGTATGGATTCTTACCTGAAAGTCTATGCCCCTTATTTGTCCACACAGAACATTATTGGAATATTGTCTAACCTAATGCCATAGTCTATGAGAGCTTGTTTCATCCATAGTGCTTGTTGACATACCTTTCCGGCACTAACATATTCCGCTTCGGTTGTGGAGATAGCAAGAGCGGTTTGCTTCTTTGAAAACCAAGATGTTAAACAACATCCCATAAATGTGCAAACACCACTAGTGCTCTTGCGATCAATGTAATCTCCCGCATGATCCGAATCCGCATAAACTATTGTTTCTATGCCGAATCCCTTGGGATATACCATAATCCCAAAAGCATAGGTGCTTTTAATGTATCGGAGATACGCTAACCTCTTCTAGGTTGAAGGTTTTGGGATCCTCTTGAGAAGCGTGCACAAAGCAAACACTAAACATGATACGGTCTACTTCGCCATTAAGTATAATAAACTACCTATCATGGCCTCTATATTTGGTTATTCTCTACGGACCCCACCTTCTTGGCCCCTTGTGGAATTTGTTTTTCGTTAGACATGGGGGGTTGTCAATTTGGCTTTAGAAGTCTTCTAGTCCAAATTTCCTAAGTATTTCCTTAATATATTTTTTGATTGAAAAATATTCCATCATTTAAATTGTTTGACTTGTAATCCTAAGAAAAACTTTAAGTTCCCCCAATCATACTCATTTCAAACTCATCAAAGCATGATCTTGGCAAAGTCATCACACACATTTCTTGACAAGTTTATCCGAATAAATGTCATCAACATAAAATGGACCTAATGATGTTTGGAGTCTTTCTTTTTAGTGTAGCGAGTGTTATCTACCATCGCCATAGAATAATTTTATGTTTAATAAGAAAGGCTTTTAATCCGATCGGACCAGGGGCTTTTGGAGCTGTTTTAGACCAGAAAGAGCTTTCTTAAGTTTAATAGAATAATAGGTTTTGCGAAGTCAATGAATCCTGGAGGTTGTGCCAGGAAACTTCCTCATTGATAACATCGTGGAAGGAATGTCGCTCTTCACATCATTGGTATAGCTTAAAATCTATGCACAACATAAGCTAAAAGTATTCTATGGACTCTAGTCTAGCTACGGGTGCATATGTTTCATCATAATCAATTCCTTCTTGTTGATTATAACCTTGGGCGACCAACCTAGCTTTGTTTCTTGTTACGACCCCATTTTCATCGAGTTTATTTCTATATACCCATTTTGTTCCTATAATGGTCATATCCATGGGATTTGGGACTAGTTCCCAAACATCATTTGTTATAAATTGATTTAGTTCCTCTTGCATGGCCATTACCCAATTTTCATCTTTTAGTGCCTTATTTATATTTTTAGGTTCTATTGTTGAAATAAAGCAAAAGAAATTGCTTTTCTCTTGAGCTTGCGACCTAAGTGTTCTTTGATTTAGATTACCAATAACATTTTCTAGGGGATGACTTTTAGATTCTTTAATGTTTATTATTTGATTATTTTCTAATGAAATGTCTTCAAGATCATTGCCTATGGGTTTTGTTTTACTAACCTCAATAGCTTTTCTTTTCGACTAATTCCCGATCATCTTCCAATAGGTGGAATGTTTTTAAGGGTGGTGGAGGGGTCTCATCGAAAGTTACATTTAATGGATTCTTCTACTTTAAAATTGTTTGTTTGTTAGTATTATGTTAAAGCTTTACTATTTTGGCGAATATCCTAGGAAAACACCTTCATAACGACTTTGGGTCGAACTTGTTAGGTAATCTTTTGTATTAAGATAAAACACTTTTACTGTCCGAATACTCTAAAATAGTAAGGTTTGGTTTCCTTCCCACTTAACAACTCCGTATGGAGAGATTTTCCCCAAAATACGTCTAATAGAAACTCTATTAATTATATAAGTTGATGTATCGATCGCATTGCACCAAAATTTTTGAGGAATGGATTGTTCATTTAACATGGTTCTACTCATTTCTTGTAAGGTGCGATTTTTTTGTTCTACTACCCCATTTGATTGTGGAGTACGAGGAGCGGAAAAATTGTGAGATATCCCATTTAAATCACAAAAAAGAAATAGTTTCCAAAATTGTACTTCATTACAAATTCCCCACCCAGATCCGTTTAATTGAATACAATAGAACATCTAATTTGTTTTGGATCATTTTGGCTAAATATTTCAAATTCTTCGAAGGCTTCGGTTTTATTTGCTAAGAATCTAGTCCAAGTGTATCGAGAATAGTCATCTACAATTACTAAGGTATAACGATTTCCTCCATAGCTTCGTATGGCGGAGGGGCCAAACAAATCCATGTGAAGTAGTTCTAAGCATCTAGTTGTTGAGACTATATTTTTGGCCTTAGGACGTTACGTGAACTTGCTTCCAACTTGAATTTTGCAAGCATCATAAAAATGTCAGTCGTATTTTAGTTTGGGTAGGTTTCTAACTAATTCTTTAGATGCTAATGATTGAATTAATTGCATATTAGCGTGACCTAATCTCCTATGACATAGTGTGGAGTTTTTGTCTAATGTTGCAATGCATATTTTGTCTTCCGGTTTATTTCCTAGTTTCATTACATATATTCCTCCTTTCCTAATTTCTTTACCTATAACCTTTTCGTCTTTGATTATTTCGCTATCGTGTTCGATAAATATTACTCTGCATTTGTTATCACATATTTGACCTACACTAAGCAAGTTATATGTTAAGTTGTCAACGTGCTCAACATTTTCAATTATTAGGGAGTCTTGAGAAATCGTACCTTTGCCTATGATTTTACCTCACAAGTTGCTCTCAAAGATTACGTTTCCTCCGTTGTATGCTTTGTATGAAGAAAATAACTTCGATTACCGGTCATGTGTTTTGAGCATCCACTGTCTTTAATCCACTCACCGGGTTCCAAGTTTATTCCTAGGCATATTTCATCGGGCGCTTGAGCTACAAGACAAGTTTCATCTTTAGTCTTTTCTACTTCATCTTCTCCATTGTCGCTTCATGCTCCTCCAATAAATGCTCTTTGATCGTTGTTCTTTGGCGGCTTTGAACATTCTCCAATGAGGTGATTTGGATCATCACATCTAAAACATTTTCTTTACGTGACAAAGCATTATAAATTACCATTTTAGCTTCATTATTTTTTGCAAGTTTCTTCTTAAGATCATTGTTTTGTTTATGAAAAGGTACAACTTCATCCTTTTTAGTTTTGAGATTATTTTTAATAGGAGTAAAATCACCATCGGTAATAACATGCCAAATATTATTTTGACTTCACATAAGTTTCGAATCTATTTTTCCAATAAATAAATCCATCACTTTCAAATAGTGGTGGTCTTTGCATAGATTGCCCTTCTAAATATTTTTCCAAATTCATAGATCGATTCAAGTTTTAAAATACAATTTATTTTAAAAATCTTGTTTGACGTGGCTCTGATACCAATTGTGAAAAACTAGAAGGGGGTTGAATAGTTTACCGCTTTTTAATTTAAGGTTTTAAAGTATTTATAAAAATTCTAGATTCGACTTTATGTGAATTCAACACTTGCGCAATATAAACAATATACATATCTAAACAATTAATAAGATAGTATGAGAAAAAATGCAAGACAAGAGATAAGAGTAAGAACAATCAAACCACAACGCGAGGATTTATAGTGGTTCTGTAACGAAGCACCTCTTTTTGCGGTTGGCACTAAATTCTTCGTATATCTTTTTCGTGGCAAAGCATTATAAATTACCATTTTAGCTTCATTATTTTTAGCAAGTTTCTTTTTAAGATCATCACTTTGTTTATGAAAAGGTATGACTTCCTCCTTTTTAGTTTCAAGATTATTTTGAATAGGAGGAAAATCACCATCGGTAATAACATGCCAAAGATCTAGATATTTTGATTTCACGCCAAAAAGCTTCGAATCTATTTTTCCAATAAATAAATCCATCACTTTCAAATAGAGGTCGTCTTTGCATAGATTTGCCCCTTCTAAAAATTTTTCCCGATTCATAGATCGTTCAAGTTTTAAAATATAATTTATTTAAAAATCTTGTTTTAGCATGGCTTCTTGATACCAATTTGAAAACTAGAAGGGGAGTTGAATAGTTTACCGATTTTTAATTTAAGGTTTTAAAGTGTTTGTAAAAATTCTAGATTCGACTTTATGTGAATTCAATACTTTCACAATATAAACAACATACCTATCTAAATAATTAATAAGATAGTGTGAGAAAGTAATACAAGACAAGATATAAGAGTAAGAACAATCAAACCACAATGCGAGGATTTATAGTGGTTCGTCAACGAAGCCACTCTTCGCCCTACTCCACTCCCCGAGCACCTAACTCGAGAGTTTTCTTCACCACGTCAACAAGCTCACTTATGGCGGAGAAAACCATACACAACGTTGCTTACACCGATTTACGATACAAAGCTAAATGTCGAGTTCTAATCTTAGCTAGAACCAATCTATCACAACACAACTTCACGACTTGTTTACGACTTCACAACTTCACGACTTCTTCACAACTTCAAGACTTCTTCACAACACTACTTATATCACAACTATCTAGCACTACTTGGTAAGATCACCATGATCTAACTATACTTACAAAGAACGCCAAGATCTAGCAACTACACAACTTTGCAAGATTTACAAAAGATTTACAAGTTATGATATGAATGCAATAAGATTGCAACAACACACAAAGGTGTAATACTTCTTCACTTGATGATGGAAGTATTCTTCTCTTGCACTTGAGGAATAGAGCTTGTATCACTTGGAAACAAAGCATTATGATTAAATGATCAAAGGATTTTAGAGAGGATATGTGGGCTGTTTTGGACAGAAAGAATGAGTGCAAAATGTGAGAAAATAGTGGAGAAAAATCTATTATTTATAAGACAAACTGGGGGAGCGTCTACCTAGGGGAGGTCCCCTTAAATAGGTGGGCGGTCCCCTTAAAATTAAGGGGTCCACCTGTGTATTTAAAGGGCCCCCCTAGACTAGGGCCTCCCCAGTTTGTCTTTTGTGTAGGGGGAATTTTCTGGAACTTTTCTAGCCGTTTTAGGTTTAAAAATTTGAATTTCTAAATGTTTATTTTGAATAAAACATTTCTTTTAATTGTAGAAAATATTTTGTAATGTTTATAAAAATGTTTACAATATTTTATAAAAGTTTGAGGTTGAATAAAAAATTTCTTTGGTCATAAAATACATTAAGCATTTATTTATTCATACATTTAAGTGATATAATTATCGAAATTAAAATTTACTACTAATTACTTGTTTATATTTAATTTTACATTGAACGTTTTTATATTTTGTGATTATCAAAACGTAAAGACTTGAAAAATATTAATAATGTTTTTAGGCATTATATTTTGTCAACAATCTCCCCCTTTTTGATGATTATAAAATTTGAACTCATTAAATGTAAAATTATTTTTAAACAAGTATTTAGTGAGTTTTATGTCATTTCTCTCCCTTTTTATAGAATCAAAAAGACATCGTCGAGAATTGCTAGTTAGATTGACGGAATAATTGTTTCCCCTTGATGTGTGCTCCCCCTCGTTCGAGGGCATCAAGGAATCAAGCTATGTCTTCTTGGCTACAAAAATGAGTTAGAACAATACAAATATTTTTAACATGTAGTAAGAAAGAAGGAAAATTATGACAAGTACAAGCAAACATCAAAGCAAAATATGCTTCATTCATTTAGGTCAATGGGTGTGAACAACACACAAGCATACACAAATAGAAAAACAAATATGCTTTAGAAGCATATTAATACATCATAAAAGAAAATCCTAAATAGCCATAGAAGGATTTTTGACTTGCTTGCGACACAAAAGGGTTTGACGATTCTGTAGGCATATTATGAAGTTAGTTGGTGTTTGATGGAGAGTTTGGAGGCGAGGCGGTTGGGAAGGGTAACACTTTGTAACTCTAGAGAGGTTGGAAGAGGTCGATAGAGAGGAAATCAATCCAATGATTATTCACTTAAAGCAAGGAATTGTTTTTGTGGTGAAAGATGCAACATGGGCAATACCCAACATGGGATTCAACATGGTTCATTTGAGAGTGTGTAGTAGTTAGGAAAGTAAGATGGGATGGGGGAATTTGCTATTGTTGTGAGTGAGAGATGCATCGCAAAGGTTTGATAGGTCTTGTAGTTGATTAATGTCATCACAAGGCTTTTCTTCTACCTTAAGAGATGGAGCTGTATGTGTGTTTGAGTTTGGGTTGTCACTTTGAGGTGGAACTTAAGTGTGAAGTTTCATGTGATGATGAAGTGGTAGTGATGGAAGTGGCGGAATTGAGACAACTTTTTGTGATGTGGGAGTGTCCTTAATGTAAGGAGTTTGGTTGTCACTTTAAGATGCAGTTTGAGTGTGAGTAACATGTGAATTGATGGGTGAGATGGGAAATGAAGGATGTGAGACACCTTGTAGTGATATGGTAGTGTTCTTGATGTAAGGATTTGGTAATGCTTGATTGAGGTGATTGTTTTCTTGAGATGGTTAATGATGAAGAGTGAGTGGTTTTGGAATTGGTGTAGGTAGGTTTACATTAAGCCCATTGGATGTGTTACAAGGGTTTCGTTTCTTCCTCTAAATGGGTTTCACACTCATTTTGGCTACCCTTGATGGTTTAGATGTAGGTTTGTTAGGAGACGTCATTGGTGAGGATGATTGTGATGATGATGGTTAAGAATGTATTTATAGTGGAGGAAAGGTTTAAATTAGAATGAATAAACATTCAAAGGATCAAATCTAAGAAATGTTTGTGAATTTTGGGAAACAATAGCTAAGTCTAGAGGGTATTTGGTCAAAAAAGAATGAAAAATACTATTTTACCCGTGATCTGCTAGGCCGGTCCCCTTAATTAGGGGCCGGTCCCCTTAAAGATAAGGGGATCACCCTTTATGAATTAAGGAGGCCGTCTACTGCTATTTCCCAAATTTCTCAAAAATCAATTTTTCTCAAAAAATTTGTGTGAGGGTTTATGTTTTGGTGGTTAATTTGAAGCAAGTCCATCCTTTTATGGAAATTAAGATTTTTAGCACATAGCAATTAAGCATTCAACATTCTACATATATATGACAAGTTGTAGGATAAAACTATTTCACATAATTTTGGCATATAATCATATATGAATTGAAGACCAAAAGAGTGAAGAACATATAAAATAGTAACTAGATATAATGCACGAAGAATTTATCTTGACAAGAGGGTTAAGTTAAAAATGAACCAAACTTTTATGCAAATACTAGTGTGTCTAAGTGCGACAAATGTGGAGTAGCGATTATTTCGACACTAAAACATGTAAAACCTAAGAAATAATCCAAATGCTCCTTGATTTAATTTTGCTCAACCAAGATTGTCGAATATATATATTAGATTATATACTTTTGACAACAAGTAAGAGAACATTATGCATATGTGAAAAATGTTTTTAGCATATCTCAACAATATATGTAAATTAATTTTCATGTGCTCCTAGTTGTGAGAAAGACTTTTTAGAAAATAATAGATTGGGACTATTGTATATATGTATAATGAGATATGCATTTAGATAGAAGAATTCGTAAAAGTTTGCTTATAGACTTTTCTCAATCTTGTGTTTTTGTGTAAATAGAAACATAGACACAAAGAAAGAGAGAGAGAGAGAGAGAAATTTAGTCAGTCACGTGGGTGGTCCCCTTAAAGTCTGGCCGGTCCCCTTAAAATTAAGGGGGTCGCCCTTTATGAATTAAGGGGGCCGCCACCTGTTGAGAAATTTTTTCTCAGATTTTTTGACAAACAGCTCTTTGATGATTATCATTTCTTTATTATGCCGAAAACTTAATCAATTTGTTCCATCATTCCTAGACCTAGACATAAGTAGTTAAATGGCTCACGTTTAAGTGGTTTAGTTAGAATATCGGCTATGTTGTCTTCCGATGAGACATTTTCTATAGAGATATTCCCTTTTTGAACATTATCGCGAAGGAAGTGATGGCGAATCTCAATGTGTTTTGTTTGTAAGTGTTGAACGGGATTCTTACTTAGGTCTATAGCCCCTTTGTTATCATACATTATTAGAATGTCATCTAACCTAACACCATAGTCTACGAGAGCTTGTTTCATCCACAGGGCTTGTTGACATGCCTTTCCGGCGCTTACATTATCTGCTTCGGTTGTGGAGATGGCAAGAGCGGTTTGCTTCTTCAAAAACCAAGATGTTAGGCAACATCTCATAAACGTGCAAACACCACTAGTGCTCTTGCGATCTACGTAATCTCCCGCATGATCTGAATCAGCATACACTATTGTTTCTATGCTGGATCCCTTAGGTTACCATAATCCTAAATGCGTAGTGCCTTTAATGTATCGAAAGATACATTTAACCGCTTCTAGGTGAGAGGTTTTGGGATGCTCTTGAAAGCGTGCACAAAGGCAAACACTAAACATGATATCGGGTCTACTTACCGTTAAGTAAAATAAACTACCTATCATGCCTCTATATTTGGTATTATCTACGGACTCACCTTCTTCGTCTCTCGTGAGTTTGGTTTTTGTAGACATAGGGGTTTTTTCTTGGCTTTAGAGTTCTTATAGTCCTAAATTTCTTTAGCATTTCCTTTAATATATTTTGATTGATAAAAATATTCTATCATCTAATTGTTTATTTCTAATCTCCTAGAAAAAATTTAGTTCCCTCGTCATACTCATTTGCAAATCCAATCTTGCGTGTCTTGGGAAAAAGTCATCACATATTTACTTGACAAGTTGATCCAATATATGTACTCAACATTATTTGGATCTACGTAATTGAGGTTGGAGACTTTCTTTTTAGTGAAGAGTGTGTTATCTACCATTCCCATAGAGTAATCATGTTTAATAAGAAAGGCTTTTAATCGATCGTACTAAGCTTTTGGGCCTTGTTTTAGACCATAAAGAGCTTTCTTAAGTCTATAGACATAATTAGGTTTTGCGAAGTCAATGAATCCCAGAGGTTGTGCCACGTAAACCTCCTCATTGATAAAACCATTAAGGAATGCACTCTTCACATCCATTTGGTATAACTTAAAGTCTAGTGCGCAAGCATAAGCTAAAAGTATTCTTATGGACTCTAGTCTAGCTACGGGTGCATATGTTTCGTCATAATCAATTCCCTCTTGTTGATTATAACCTTGGGTGACTAACCTAGCTTTGTTTCTAGTTACGACACCATTTTTATCGAGTTTATTTCTATATACCCATTTTGTTCCTATAATGGTCATATCTATGGGATTTTGGGACTAGTTCCTAAACATCATTTGTTTTAAATTGGTTTAGTTCCTCTTGCATAGCCATTAACTAATTTTCATCTTTTAATGCCTCATTTATATGTTTAGGTTCTATTGTTGAAATAAAGCAAAAGAAATTGCTTTTGTCTTGAGCTTGCGACCTAAAAGTTCTTTGATTTAGATTAGCAATAACGTTTTCAAGGGGATGAGTTTTAGATTCTTTAATATTTACAATTTGATTATATTCTAATGAAATGTCTTCAAGATCATTGCCTATGGGTTTTATTTTACTAACCTCAATAGCTTCTTCTTTGACTAACTCATCATCTTCCAATGGTGATGTTTTAGGCGGGGGAGGAGTTTCATCCATAGTGGTTTAAGACTTTTCCGATGCAAAACTAATCCTACTTCTATGTTAATTATTATCCACTAACTCATTTTTCTTCGTCTACGTGAGGTCGTGGCCATAGAAGATTTCCATTTTATAGTGGTTCATAGATAATCCATGTGAAAGAATGGTTCCTAATGAACAAATTCTTTTAAAAACTAGAAAACCAACAAATGGCATTTCTAGTGACTACCATATTTCCTATCTATCATTAATACTAAGTATATCATATACCAATCTATAATTTACGTAATTAGAGAGTGAGACGTACCTTAGCCTTCAAGAGAAATTACTTTAAAATCTTCAAGGTAGCAAGCTTTAAGGATGAGGATTTATGGAAATCCTATATGAGTTCATCAATTTGTTTGACGAAAGCCAAAGGATGCTTGTAGATGATTAACCTCGAAAGATATGATGATTTAGCCATTTGGTCCCCATCATTTCATGAGTCCGAAGTTATTGTTTCCAAACATGTTTTGCATTTGATTCGAACACATGCACGGTGAACATCTTCCACAGTGAGTAAAGCTTGGTTGGTGTGGATGATTCCACATTGTGTGATTAGTGTTTGGTCTGCCTTGGTCTCTCCCAGGTTGAGGTGTTTTGGAACGAGGATGAGAGTTTTCTTTTCTTCTCGGAGGAGGTGTTTTAGACCTCATTGTGGGTTTAGTAAATCCGACTCTTGGTTTTAAGGAAGGTTTGTAAAAACTTTTTACCTCATCATCACTTTCAATGGGAATTTTAGTATTGTTTATAAGTATAAATTTTGGTTTTGAGTTTGGGTTTGATTCTATCAATTTTTCTTTCGACTCGACTTCTTGAGCTCTTACAAAATTTATTTGTTTAGTTTCGCTGGGTGACCCTTTGGTAAAATTGAATCCTAAACTGGATTTATCTCCGGAAGGTTTTTGAGAACTTATTATTTTCTTAAGTGAGTGACTATTATCATTAAATTGATTTAGCCTAGATATTTATTTTCTAAGCTTCTCCATTTTCAAACTTAAGGTTTGAACAATTTTCCATTCTTCATTTACTTCTTACTTTTTCTAACCTAGATAATTTATCTTTTTAATTCTAGTACTTCATTCTCTATTTCTATTTTAGCTTTGTTTTTAGAGTTTTTATTTTTATTTAACCCATGACTTTTAGTTCATATTTTGCTAGTCATACTATATTCACTATCTAAGTCTTTTTTGTTTATGATAATTGGTCATCACTAAAGTATTCGTTTCGGAAAGTACCTCATTTAGGAAGCTTTAGCCATAAGGCACTTCATCCTTTGTCTTCTATCTTCATCTCGTCGCTATCACTCAAAGATCCTCCAACAATAACGGTCCTTTTGATTTTGATAGCTTTGATAGTTTCGGACATTCTCCGCATGTGAAATTTGGATCTCTACACTTAAAGCATTTTCTTTCACCTTTGCCATTTTTGTCGTCTTTATTTCTTTGGAATTATTTTCTTTCTTCATGTGGTTGTCTTACAAATCGTCCTCGTCTTTTAAAGAATTTCTTGAAGTCTCTTATGGCCATGGCGTATTCTTCATCTTCACTATCGGAGGTTGAGCTATCATCATCACTAGATTCCTTTCTAGCTTTCAAGGCAATATATCTACTTTGTTCTCTTTTGCTTTTGACAGTTTCGGAAATCTTCTTGATTTAGTTCTGTCTTAACCTCAAATTTCCAATGAGTTCGTCAAGTGATAAAGTTGTTAGATTCTTTGATTCTTCAATCGTCGTGACTTTTGTGCGCCATTTAGGATGTAATGCCCTAAGAAATTTCCTAACATAATTCTTGCTAGAAAAACCTTTATTAAGTGCTTTTAGACTAGTAATAATAGTGTTAAATTTAGCACAGACATTATCTATTGATTCCTCTTCCGGAATCATGAATTGTTCATATTGTTGAACAAGAAGATCTATTTTGTTTGCTTTGACTAGATTATTACCTTGATGAGTGATTAACAAAGTATCCTAAATTTCTTTTGCGATTTGACACATAAAAATTCTTTCATATTCTTTACGTGGTAAAGCATTATAAATTACCATTTTAGCTTCATTATTTTTAGCAAGTTTCTTTTTAAGATCATCGTTTTGTTTATGAAAAGGTACAACTTCATCCTTTTTAGTTTCGGGATTATTTTGAATAAGAGGAAAATCACCATCGGTAATAATAGGCCAAAGATCTAGATCTTTTGACTTCACGTAAGTTTCGAATCTATTTTTCCAATAAATAAATCCATCACTTTCAAATAGTGGTGGTCTTTGCATAAGTTGCCCTTCTAAATATTTTTCCGATTCAATAGATCGATTCAAGTTTTAATATACAATTTATTTTAAAAATCTTGTTTGACGTGGCTCTTGATACCAATTGTGGAAAACTAGAAGGGGGGTTGAATAGTTTACCGCTTTTTAATTTAAGGTTTTAAAGTGTTTGTAAAAATTCTAATCTCGGACTTTTTTTTAAATTTTGTGAAATTCAACACTTGCACAATATGAATCATTATAAATTATCTAAACAATTTAACTAGGATAGTATGAGGATATAATGTAAGGACAAGAGAATATGAGTGAGAACCTCAAACCACAAACTGCGGAGTGATTTATTAGTGTTTGGTAACGAAGCACCTCTTCGGCCTACTCCACTCCTCGAGCACCTAACTCGAGAATTTTCTTCACTATGTCAACAAGCTCCCTTATGGCGGAGAAAACCTTACACGACTTTTGCTTATCTTGATTTCCGACACTAAGCTAGATGTCGAGTTCTAATCTTAGCTAGAACCAATATACCACAACTTCACAACTTCACTATACAACTTTGCTTCACGATTGATCCCGAATACACAACGTCTTTCACACCTTAGTTTTCTTCACTCCACTACTTCACCAAGCCTACTACTATAATCACACCTAACTAAATACTAGGAAAGATCACCAAGTTCAACTTTTACTTAAAACAATCTCCAAGATTTACAATCTATACAACTTTACAAGATTTACAAATGATTTACAAGTTATGATATGGATGCAATAAGATTGCAACAACACACAAAGGTGTAATACTTCTTCACTTAATGGTAGGAAGTATTCTTCTCTTGCACTTGAGGAATTAAGCTTGGATCACTTGGAAACAAAGCTTTATGATTAAATGATCAAAGGATTTTAATGAGATGTGTGGGCTGTTTTTGATCAGAAAGAATGAGTGCAAAAGGTGAGAAAATAGTAGGGAAAAGACCAGCATTTATAGGACAATCTGAAGGAGCGTCTACCTAAGGGCGGTCCCCTTAAATTGGTGGGCGATCCCTTTAATTTTAAGGGGGCCGCCCTAGACTGGGCGCTTCTCAGTTTGTCCTTTTGTGTAGGTAGAATTTTCTGGAACTATCTAGCCGTTTTAAGTCCAAAAATTTGAATTTTAAGATGTTTATTTTGAATAAAACATTTCTTTTAATTGTAGAAAATGTTTTGTAATTTTTATAAAAATGTTTACAACATTTTATAAAAGTGTGAGGTTGAATAAAAATTTCTTTTGATCATAAAATGCATTAAGCATTTATTTATTCATACCTTTAAGTGATATAATTTTCGAAATAAAAATTTACTACTAATTATCTGTTTACGTTTAATTTTACATTGAACATTTTTATATTTTGTGATTATCAAAACGTAAAGATTTGAAAAATATTAATAATGTTTTTAGGCATTATTTCTATCAACATTCCTTGATGGATACAGCGTATTAGATGTCAGAACAGTAATCTTCAAAATATCTTTGTTTAAGCTCTAGAATGCGTGCCTTTTAGTTAATCTTTACCAAGTACTCCATAATTACTGCAATTCTCAAATATAAACGATTAAGTAACAGTTCTTTGCAATAATCATACAAAATGGGTTCATTACATGGGATAAATGATGCTATAAAAGTGACGTTATTTGATGTCATCAAATATCCCCCCACTTGAATCCTACCTGTCCTCAAGTAGCCTTTAGAAGTTTATGAAAATGTATCCCTAAGGATTTTTCCGTTTAAGTATTTATTTGATCTATTACAAGTACATAACCAAATACCTCACGAAATAGGAAGATGAAAACACTCAAATTACTCAACTAATCTATGTGGTAACATGTAACTAATTTGCTCAATTGCTCGGTCATGACGAGTATTCTATCATAGGCTTGGCAAGGATACACATCTCCACCACTAGAGCTAAGGAGTAACAAGTTTATAAAGGTAAAATAGGTTTTTATTATAAGGCTTAGGGTTGATCATTCTACAATCTTTCACCAAAAGTACCACAACAACAAGGCAGCTGAAGAATACATACATGGCCGTAACGACGAAATAGACATGTGTGTTCGATCACATCCTCATTCGAGTTTAACCAAGGGTTAGGATGAATAATGATATAGGGTAGGATCCTCTAACTTTCACCAATAGTAATAAACCAACAAGGCAGCTGAGACATGCATACATGGCCGTAACGACAGAATAGAGATGCATGCTAGTACACATCCTCATTCGCGTAAAACCCATAGTTAATGATTAGAAAAGGGAAATAAATTGTTGTTAAACAAAAATTACGAAACAAATAGACTAAGTCCAAGATATAAGTTGCTAGACACTTTTTCCCGACCGTTACCATGATAAAGACACAGCTATTTACAAACGTCTTGATCATTGATCAAAAACAACAACCTGAGTTGGCGTTCCCATAACGGTCAACTTCCCAATCATCTCATACTTTACAAACTTTTACAAGACAAGTGGCGGTATCTTCCACTTTATACAATACTCTACATCGTTGAATTATAAGACGTATCAACGAATAATCGATCCTTCATATAATTCCTTCGGTCTAAGCTTTTGTGAAACGATTATCTTCAAACTTTCTTCTCTTTTTTGTTGCGGTTTTTCTAATTTTTTTGATTTTTTTGACCGCACTATGCTACGAAACTCGGTGTAATTTCACCATCTTCACGATCATAATAACTCCGGATAATTCCTTCGATAATTCTTCATTCTTCGGACGTACCAATAATTGCGTTGGTAGTAAAAATACATGAGTTTTGACTACTTTATACATTCCCATTTGCAATGTGCAAATTTATTCCCAACCGTACCAAAGATATAAAATTGACACATGACTCAGGAAATACATACTTTACACTTTAAGCAATTAGCAACTGATAAATAGACATAATCTAACTGGGTAGGCTAAGGTGTAAAGGTGTAATGAAATAGATAGTTGGTGTAATTCCTAAAGGATTTGCTCTATTAGTTTTTCTAGGGTATCTTACTCTTAAGATGAGAGTAAACAAAGGGTTTATACGGGGATTTAATTGACCAATGTAGTTAGTTAATAAACAACATATAAAGACTTTTTGGGTGTAATCCTAAGAATTTACCAATTTAAACAAGTTACTCCATCTAAATCCATAGTACTCATTATTGGGTCTCGAATAGATATATCAAGCCAAGTTCTAAAGTCTACAACATCACCGGCACACTTATATTTTTGTAGAATTTGGGTAAACATTTGGAAATGGATAAGGTTAAATCCTCACATTATCTAACAAGGGTTATTGTGTGCATGTTATGTATCAAGTAATTTCACAAAAGTATGCTTGAATTTTTTTAAAATTTGAGCATAATTTAAGCATTTTAGTATGAAAAATAGGACAAGTATCATTCTAATTCTCATCCCCCCACTTGAATTATACAACGTCCTCGTTGTATAGATAAAACATTAAAAACAGAAATTTAAAAGAATTAGAATGAGAAACTCCCCTGATATTTTGCTCGGTAGATTCTCCATGTTGAGTTTATGAGCAAGGATGTGTGTTGTAAATGCGTCTGGATACCAGCATGACTACAATCACACATAAGATTCCAGATGATTGATACTTCACCAACTTCGTCGATTTCTTTGCTTTCAGCGAGGTCCTGTGCAAAATATAGGAAAAACATGCATTCCTATCTTGGTACCTACGGTTAATTTAAACTAAACTAAATACTAAATACGGGTCAGTCTGTTGAATACGCCGTATCATGTGCATGAATACGCCGTATTGACAGAACTGACAATAATGTTTTAAAGTGCATAAAAATAAAGGACTGATAACGTCCAGACATTCAATACGCCGTATTGATGTCTAGGAAGACAGACTCAATAAAAATAAATAACAATCCGGGTTGTCTCCCGGGAAGCACTTTTGTTTACAGCGAAGTCTTTAAGTTAGACTTTTTCTTCAGCTTCTTTCACTTGGTGCGCGTCACCTTCCATACGTTGTCCTTTTTCTAAAAAAATTCTTGATAGATCTGAGACATACTATCTTCATTCCTTTCCCAAGCATTATATTCACATCTTTTTATAGCAATGTATTCTTCGTTAGGTCCTAGTGAATACTTTATGGCTTCAAACTTCTCGGTTTTGCAAACCTTTTTGTTAGGCTGCTCATCATTCTTATTGTCGTCTTTACGCGTCATTTGTCTCAGTTCATTCCCTTCTTCAATATCATGTTCGTCATAGGCTTTGAAGAATGAATCGATAGCAGTGTTACGAGGGTTTACATAATTATATTCCTCCCATTCATTATTGCTCAAAAACACTATTATCCACAAATCTTTTATTACAATTTCCATTCATCCAGGAGTGGAATAGAACCTTTTTAGTTCTTCAATCCCACTTTCTTATGGTTTTTGAATGATGAGTTCACTTGTGATATGAATTCAAGTGGATCAATCCCCTAATTATCCCCTTCGTCTAGCATTTCTTCTTCGCCATCGTGGGATTCGGGATAGAATTTATAGAAAAAAAATTCTCAACTAGTTTATCCCAACTGGTGATTTTTC
>BQNB010004025.1:0-61413 GCA_026074375.1 Tanacetum coccineum | reverse complement strand
ACATAACAAGCTTTATTAAACATCTCAAAGCTACTTCCTAATCTTTGAGACATCATATTATTCCAGTTTCTTTGATTGCCTCTAGGAGTATGAGTGTTTTGCCTAAGTTGTTCAACCTGTTTAGCAATTTTCCTAGCAGTTTTTCCTTTAGGTTTAACAAACTCTATCTTAGCAAAACTAAGCTTAATGTTTTCTTTTCAATCTTAGCCAGAGGCACATCTTCTTCCTTACTTTTAGACACCTAATCCTTAATAATTGGAGCACTATTCTTCTTCCTAACTGCTTTAGGCTTTGCTTTACTAGCCTTAGCTTTACTGTTCTCATCTACAAGCTTAATAACTATAGGCTCACTTGTAAATTCTTCTAAACTAGAGAATGACAGATCCGGTTTTAGAGGCATAAATTTTATAGTATAAGGAGGTGGAACAACATGATACCCTAAACCTGTTTTGTACTTATTAACTATCTAACAGTCTATTAGTTTGCTTAAGTTTTTAGATGAATTCTCAAAATTTTCTACTGTTAGCTGAATTTCATCTTTTTATTTTTGAGCCAGTTCCAACTTCCTTCTAAGCTCTGTAATGGCTACTTCTCTTAAATGAATCTTACGTTTTAAGACTGATATTTGCTTAATTGTATACTAAATAACCTGGGATTTTGCCTATAAATAGCCATTAAAATGCACAAAAGATTAGATAATGTGTGCTTTTATGTTCCTATTGTGAGGGGAAAGGATTGAAATGACAAAAAGAAGCAAAAATGATCAAAAACCGACAAGAAACGGGAAAAAGACAAAGAGTCAAGAGCAAGAGTGAGGAATCAGCCAAAGATCACAGCCGGATCAGCCCGACACAGTCAAAGAAAGAAATAAAGAAGTCAAAGGTCAAAATAAAGTCAAGGGGCTAGTTATGACAAGTTCTCAAAGTTTGAAGGCTTTATTTGGAAAATAGAAGTTTCAAGGACCAAAGTTGCCAAGAGTTGAAAGTGTGTTATAAAGAGAGAAATAGAGCAAAGGAACCACAAGGGGTGAAATTGCAATTTCAGAAACTACTTTATAACTACAAATAGGCGGATACAAAGACAAGGGCCATCTTTGCCATATTCCAAAACTTCTAAATGAAACACGTTATTTCGCAACTCACTAAACCTCCCCAAACTGCATTTCGCGCAAACTTTACACAACCCAAATCTCCAAATTTCCCACCCCCGCTCCTTTATAAGCCTTCAATGTACATACACCTTCCACCCATCCAATCCAAACGTGTAAAATCCCATTGGCCTAGGACACATATATCAATGATCTACCGGCCACTCATTAGCTATATAATCAAGGCTGAGTTTTAAAGGTATTATTCTAGTAATTTTTCCTCACTTTCATCTCTCTCTATAATAGAGTGTAGGACATCATTTTTCGTTTCATGTGTTGTTTAGTTTTAAAAATTTTTTCTTTGTAATTTAGTTTTTAAGCATTTTAAATCTTACTTAAGCAATTAAGACTTTTAAAGCTTCTTGTAAACTCTTATCCTTTAGCTTGTATCCTTTTAATTAAGTATACAACTCAGTTTTACTGTTACCTATCTCATTTGTTTTTACATGTATAAGTCAAATTTATCAATTAAGCTCTAAAAATATAGCTCGTTTTGAGCTTATTGATTTTAATAAGCTCACATTTCAGGTAAATTTGGTTCTTAGCATCATAATCTCACTCTAATCTTTTGTAATAAATAGTATGATCACTTGGTTCATAATTCTTAAATGGAGTGTTCACAAGGAGGAAAATAAAGCTCAATCTATCGTATTGAGCTTTAAGCTTGGGTTTTAGAGACTTTGGAAGTCATTAGGTTATATAATTTGAGCCACTCAATCTACTAGAGTGGCTCCATTCCTGAGACTCCATAATTTTCAGGTTTCACTCTTTAAGATCACTTTAGCTTAAAGTTGATTTTTTTACCACTTGCTTATTCTCATCATTCTAGCTTTATTTCTTTTGTAAGCATGTGTTTAGTTGGGTAGTAAGCTGTTTTTAGGTTGCATAAAAGTAGTTGAAGAAATCTCCACTTTTCTAAAATTCTTGTCATAGTAGTAGTATAAGATAGTAGAGAAACTAGCTTATCGTCAGAAATAAGCTAGGCTGTTTATAGTTCTTAAGCTAGCTTTATTACAGGTCATTTTTTGTAAGAGTAGATATAGGTTCAGGCTTGTTGTTTTAGTTCTTACTTCATTTTTAAGCTTACTTTTGTTTTGAGAAAATTTCATAAAGGTGTGTTTGGTATTATTGCTATATTGACTCAAAAGTCAAATATAGTTTGTCAATCTGTCTATTTAGTTGGTTAGGTTATATAACAAGTATTCAAGCAAGTTTTAGAAGTTAGTGTTTAGTTTTATAAAAAGTTCGAGTTTACCTGTTTATGTTTGTTGTGTTGTTTTACTATGTCATTGTTTGGGTCTAATTGTTTTTTTTGCTATGTTCTGTTTATTGTTGTTGTGTTTTTTTGTAAAAAAAACTTATTGTCAGCACCAGGGCATATTTCAATCATAAGAGTTTTTAGACTTGAGGACTTAAAGAGCATTTTAGAGTTTAAGGTTGTGTTGTGCTCATTTAGATTCATTTGGTGAGGTATTAGCTCTAAAAGTTTACCTGAATCTTTGTGCATTGCCATTTGCATCAGCAACTTAGTATATCAGCAAAACATTTTAAATCAGCATAGATTTTGTCCATTTCACTCCTTGAAATCTTCAATTTTCATGAAAAACTTGCAAAATTCTTATACCTAGATAGATTCTAGATAGTTAGGGTAGCTTAATATCAAAATTTCAGAACTTAAAATTCAGTAATAAGCTTGTTAGCTTATTGAAAAAAGCTAAAAAATTGTTTCCTAAAAACTTGCACTTTTCCATCTTAATTTTCTTTCTAAAGTTGTTAACTCTAGGTTAATATTAGTTTAGAATCCCTTAATACACATCTTAATCTAGAATAAGCCTCTTTTAGTTTTAATTTTCATCAAGTATTAAGCTCAAAATAAGCAAAAATCCAAAAATTTAGTCAAACAAGCACTTTCTGTGACAGCAATCTAATTGCTGATTTTCTAGCTTATTCTTTGGTCAAAAGCTAGAAGTCCTTTTATTAAAGTTGTTAGAAATAAGCTGTTTAACAACTTTGTAGTTTTAAGTTTTTGATAATTCTCACTTTTTAGATAAGCAAAATAAGCCACAATCGCGGGGTCTATTTGGTACTTTTCTTAAAGTTCAGGGGTAGCTGTTTTCACTATATTGTAAAATTCTTCTACTTACCCCGCCTACCCTGTAGTTTACTTTCTTTCACTTTCTACCCTGTCTTTCTTAGTTAAATAAAAAATTTAATATTTTTGTTTTTTAGTTTTATTAAAAATTAGGTTAAAGTTTTAATTGAATAAATTAGGGTTCAATTAGGTTTTAAAAATTGGGGCTTTTTGTTCCATAATTTTTCTGCACATTTTTAGAGTTTAAAAACCATTTTTCTATATTTTTCTTATTAAAGTTGTATTTTCTAGAAATTTAAATAGATTTTAGTGATTACTTTTTCTTAGATAAATCATAAAAAATAGAAAAATAGTTGAAAAATTAAAATTCTTTTTGCATTAATTTTCATTTTAAATCTAGTATTTTTGAAAAATAAAAGAAAAATTTTAGTTGTTTAATTTTAGAATTGTTTATTTTTGATTAATCATTATATCTTTTGGAAAATTCATAAAAAATTTAAAAATACCAATTAAAATAAGTCTATTCTTTTTCCTAAAATTTTCATTTTATATTTGTGATTTTTATGTATAATTTGTTTAAAAGTTGTGCCTTAGTTTTTTAAATTCCAATCTTAGCTGCGTTTAATTTCGTTTTTTGTGTGATTTAAATTTCGTGCTATTTCATTGTTTCTTTAATTCTTGACTATTACATTTGTAGTATTAAACAATTCATATGTATTTTTACTAATTCTAAGCTCGGAATCCGAATGTAGTCTAAAATTCTCAATTCACGATTTCGTTGGGACAGACCACCAGGAGGATAAGTTACTTCCCGGAAAAATATTACGAATTGTGTTTTCTTTGTAGATTTTTGCCTTTATATTCTCTTGGTTGAGAAGTATTTTGGAAGGAATTCTTACGGGATTAATAATAGTATTGTATATTGAATTTGTTTTTCTACCCAAGAACCATAATTTTGGGCGCCGCTGCGGGGACGTCTTGTGAACGTTTATTGAAGGTAATTCGTTGATGTGAGTTGCGAAGTTACTTTCCTTTGGTAGTTATTTGCTATTTTTAAATAAATATAATAAAAAAAAAATTTCATTAATTCGTTACCACTATCGTTTAAGTAAAAAAATAATAATTAATAAAATTTTGGTAACTAGCTATCCATCTTAAACCATTCCAAATAAACAACAAACAAATCGTTGAAAGTTTCTTGTGAGGGTAGACGGACTTTAGTTACAAACTTTAAGGTGAGTTTAAGGAAAAGTGATAGCTTTTTTCTCTAAGCAGTCATTGCGGCTCGTAAGCGTTTCCGCTCACTTGTGGTACTCTTAGAAGACTTATCGTGTAGCTTGTATATCGATACCAATATTTTGTTTCATTCTTAATAAAAACTAAAAAATTGTAATTTCCCAAAAAAAAGATTCTTCTCAATCTCAAATTCTTTTATGTATTATTCGGAAAAGCCAAAAAATATTTTCTTATTCCTCTGATTTGTTTAATTTCTTTTCTTTCAACTCGGATAAGTTTATATGTACTATGGCGTTTTAATCGGTCTCCAAAATCCAGTTATTCAATCAAGAGAGTTTCAACTTGGGAAGTTGGTACCTTAAAGAGTGTGTTCAATAGGATTCTTAAAGGACACAGATCATTGTTCCTTGTGTCCACTCTTTATGTATTGTGCGGTGTTGGTATCCCAGGTCGTTGGTCCGTATTGTCATGGATGTACTCTTATACGTACGAAATTGAAAAAGATTGGTTTGCATATTGTTTTGTTGTTATTGGAGTTTTCCAAAATTCTTAAAGATATTTCCGAGTCATCCAATGACAATTACCAACGTTGTTATGTCCTCGAGAGACAAGCGTGTTGTCAAGACCACGGTATAAATATTCATACATGATCCTCACAAATCGATCATAATTGTTGTTAGGAGTGCGGTGGATGATTCATTTATATGGAAATTTTTTTGTCAAAAAAATGCATTTGTGAATTTTGTTGGAAAAGGTTGCTCATTTTTCGGTTACAATTGTCACCAAAGTTCGATCATTTCTGGACGGGGGAACCGTTCTATAATCAAATTCTGATTGTTTCCCACATGATTCAAAATTCTTCCTACTACAATAAATTATTTTTGTTGTGAGAAATGTGGAGGTCCTTATGAGACTTACCAATGTGCAGCGATGAACCAAGTAGTATTTTTATATTCTCATTCTTCGGTTTCGACCAATTTCAACCTCCGCAGTTTTCCGTATGTTTATAAATTCCTCCGGTAGCAAGTATGGAAATGCTACATGCTCAAGCGGACCTTATAGAATCTATGCAAAACTTCTTGATGAAGTATGATCACATACTCATAATAAAAGAGTATCAAGTTGTTGCGTGCTGCGCTAGAGGAGAAATTTTTGGAAAATCAAGCAAGTTGTGGAGTGGAGCAATTTTCAACTGAGTATTTGCAAGAATTGTTGCAAAGTCTTCTGAGATGTACATTTCTTAAAGAAATACTCTACCACTTAAACCAAGGAAAAAACTCCTAACCAAATTCATAAAGATCAAGAAGAGAAGAGTATTGTGGAACTGCTTGCTGAGGAGAGATTTCAAAAAGATAATCAAGTTTTAAATGAAAGTCAATCTTCTCAAGAAATGAAAATCCAAGATTTGGAGTTTCAAAAGCAACAATGTTTAGAAGAAATGAAAGAATGGATGAATGAGTTAGGAATAAGAGAATATCGAAAGGAGGAGATCCATATTGATTATAGGAGAAAATGTGAAGATAAGATTTATGAGCTTAAAGATAAATTCAATGGTCTAAGCATTGAAATTCGGAAAATCACACAAGAAGCAAAAGAGCTTAGAGAATCTGAAGCTAGAGCTCGAAGTCGGAAGATTATCATTGACGATGATGACGATGATTTGGGATTTTATGCAGTTCATCCGAATACGATTCACATTCCCGTTTCGCAAAACGTAGAGCCTAAGGATTCACTCATAATGGGAGACGGGCATATTTTCTTTACTCCAGAAACGGAGGCGATTAGTGTTTGAGACCCTTGTTTCGAAACCTCTGTGAGTCCGATAACTTAGTTTGGGGTAGTGTAATTTGTTCAAAATCGAATGATTACCTATTACGAGAGAAGGTCACGAGTAGACTTGCTCATCTTGCTCCGATTTCACCGGAAATCGTTGAAGTTTGTGTCGATGACGATGATACCGACGACGATGACGATTATGATGACGATTTTTATGATTGTGTTGATATTGAGGAGGAAGGAGGAGAGATTGATCTCGACATTTCTAAGATCGTTGACATTTCTCTTCGGGAGAAATTAGTCGAAAGTTATCTTTTAATTGAAAAGATTAAAGCTTTTAATCTCTCCTACATCCTATTTCGATTTCTACTAATTGCCCCTCTCTACTATCACCGTTTTTGTGGATATTGTTTTGCCTTTTAGAGGAGGGGATTTTTTGCTTAGTTTTTCGGATAACTAGATTAACTCGGAGTATCGAGTGTGAACGTTGATTCAGGGGAGGACACTACTTCTATTGATAATTTACCCCTTGATGACTCGATGTTTCTTTCCGAGTACGAGTCATTTACCTTTGATGATGAGCCCGTGATGGCTGAGGATAATGTTTTTGATGAAATTAACACTAGTGAACTTTCTTACCCGGGTATAGGTGAAAATGTTGTTTTAGATGAAGAGGAAGATTCCTTCACATTTACTACCCGATCATTTTTACCATTTGTCACCTTTTCCTGAGGTTTTACCCAAGACATCTTACTCCAACGGGAGTGAAGGATAAGTTTTTAAAACCGTGGTATTTTTGTAATGTTGACTTTTTTTTAAGGACATGAGTTCAAAAGAGTTAGCTTCCATTAAAGCTCTTTTGACTCTTTGAGATTTTTGACCCTACCCACCCTCCCTTAATGGAATTTAATGTACCAAAGCATTTTTTTGGGTTCAAATTTTCTCTCTTGTAAATTTTTTTAAAAAAGTCTTTTGAACCCGGGACAAAAATGTTGTAGGTATTTCTTTCATCTCTAGTTTGGGGAGGTTTTCCACCTCTTAGATTTTTTTCTCCATTGCTATTATCACCATAAAACACTAGTTTGGGGAATAGAGTATGCGAAAGGGGGACTCAATATATTAAACAAGCGCTTCGTGGGAGGCACCCCATGACTTATCCTTAGATTTTCTTTTCCATTTTCAATTTTCTTTGCTCCAAGGACAAATCAATTCGCGGGCGACGTATAGCTTGTATCGGTTAAACAAAAAACTAAGGGCCGTTTTTAGAGACTTTTTGAGCTAACAATGTAAAAGAGAGAGGATGCTTGTTTCTTTTTGTCCTTTGAATTTGGTTTGTTTGTGATTTTGTCTAGGTTTTCTGGTTTTGGAAGCTTCATGTTCAATATTGTGGACGGACAAGCAATTTCCTAACAATTTTCCATTGTTGGTCTCCATTTATGTCATAACTAAGGAAATATCGTTATCCTTGTTCTTTATAGAACTAACATCTTATTCTTTTGGCAATGACCATAGAATTTTTTTGTTTAAAGATTCCTTTTGACCCTTATTTTTAAACTTTGAGGACAAAGTTTCATTTTAGGTTTGGGGAAGGATTATCTACGATATTGACTTGCACTTTACGCAAACCTTAGTTTGAATCTTTTTGATATTTCTTTTTTGTGTAAAAGTGTGGAGAAAGAATTTTAAATTTTGCTTAACAAAGAAAGCTCAAAAGAAGTTATGTTTGGAAAAAAATTACCTCTTTTTTGGTAGTACGTTGGTGAGAAAAATAGGAGTTAATTTTGACTGACGGGTAAAAAATGCCATAGCTTAGTTCTTTAACTACCTTTTGTAGGGCCAAAGCTTTCAAAAAGTCCTTAGTGCTTTGGATTTTAAAATGTGAAGAACAAGAGATGAGGTAGTTAAATTATAAGTTTATTTGTTTAAGCAAGGTTATTTGGAAAACTAAAGCTTATATAATGATTTTGTGTCTTTTACTCCCATAAGCTCTTAAAACACTTTAATCATAAGTGTTCTTTTTTAATTTAGAGCTAGTAAGACCATGTCTTTAGAAAAGTCTTACATTTGAAATAGAATTCATTTTAATTTGTAAGTAAGATTTTTGGTTTTCAATTTATAAGTTGGCTTTTCTAAAATGAATTTTTCCTTCATCAATAAGATAATTTTTAAAAAGAATGCAATGAGTCATTTTATTGCAGAAAGCATTATTTTTGGTTGCCAATGAATGCATTCGAAAAAAAATTAGGAATACAAAAATAAAAGCTATATGCTAGTTTTTCGATCGTTGGCGTATTCCATGTTTGAAGGAGCAAAGATCGGATGGTGGTCGAACTTTAGGATTTAAAACTTTGTACGTTAGGATCTTGGTTACGTTGGCATTCATCATTGGGAGCGAGGCCCTTGCGTGTTGATTGCTAACTAAAGGACTTTGGATTTCTTTGCTTGGTAGGAATAAGAGTTGTTGTCGCGACTAAAACCTCACAAACGTTAGTAGAGGCATGTGGGAGTTCGAACTATGAACACGGTTGTTGTTGCGATATCCTATTTGGGAGAAAGGCCTAAGTAGGGGTTCGAACTAAGAACAACATTCCTATTGCAAAAAAATAATTATAGTACATGGAAAATAAAAAGAATGGTTAAAAATTTCATTTTCTCAAATCAATTTATAAGTTTTGTTTCCAAATCTCTTTTAGCTTTGAGTCGAGATTTATCTATGTTATTAACATTTGAGCTCACAAGGCTTATTTGTAAAGCTTAGATAGATTTCAACTATGAAGATAAATTGATCTATGGTTGAGTTAAAGAGGTGAAACATATTAATCATTAATTATTCCGGGAGTGAAAGGTTCACAAGTTGTAAGTATAAGAAGCTTAACCATTTAGACTTATATTGACAATGATCCTTGTTTAATAGCTTTTGTTTAGTCTAGTGAAAAGTCAAGGATGTACGTATTTTCCTCTTTCTGTGCATTTAATCGGGAGTAGCCTATTTCGATGAGCCTAAAAGTTGCAAAGTTGCAATGATTGCCATTAACGTGTTTCCATGAGATTAAATGTTGAGAAAAGTGAAAGTTGATTTTAAAAGGTAATTCATAAAAGGTTCTAAACAAGGGCATTTTGGAAACTTCTTAGTTTACAAAGTGTACACTTCATAACATTGCGTGAGGACACGGCAATCCTTTAGTTTGGGGAATTTTGATATTTGCTTAATTGTATACTAAATTACCCGGGATTTTGCCTAATAAAAGCCAAGAAAATGCCAAAAGAATAGAAAATGTGTGCTTTTGTGTCCAATTGTGCAGGAAAGGATTAAAAAGACAAAAAGAAGCAAAAACGATCAAAAACCAACAAGAAACGGGAAAAAGACAAAGAATCAAGAGCAAGAGTGAGAGATCACAGCCGGATCAGCCCGACACAACAAGAAATGAAGTCAAAGGTCAACACATAAAAGTCAAGGACCAAAGTTGACAAGTCTTCAAAGTTTCAAGGGTTTATTTGGAAGATTAAAGATCAAAGGACCAAGTTTGCCAAAAGAGGAAAGTTGATTTATAAAGAAGAAATAGAGAGAAAGAACCACAAGGGCCGAACTTGCCTTTCTCAAACTTGTTCTATAACTAGATTGGGCGGATACAAAAGACAAGGACTCATTTTGCCAATACTCTAAAGTTTTAAACAGAACCCGCTTAACTCGCAACAGAATAACCACCCAAACTACTTTTCCCGCCCAATCTTTACAACAACCCAACTTCGAAAATTCCCTTCCCCGCTCCTTTTTAAGACCCAAATTCGTTCATACACCCTCCCCAATCAACAGCCAACACGTGGCAGCAGCTCATTGGCCAGGCCACCTCACCAAACTCATCCAACGGCTACCATCAACTTATAAGAGATCAACGGCTGAGATTTAAAGGATCACTCTAGAATTCTTTCTCTCCTCTTCACCTCTCCTCTATAAATAGAGTGTTAGGACATCATTTTTCGTGTGTTGTTTTAGTTTTAAAAATTTTACTTTGTAATTTTCCATTTTTAAGCAATTTTAAATCTTACTTTAAGCAATTAAGCTTTTAAGTTCTTGTAAACTCTTCTCTTAAGCTTGTACTCCTTTAATTCAGTAATACAACTCAGTTTACATGTTACTTCATCATTTGTTTTCAAGTATAAGTCAAATTTAATCAAATAAGCTCTAAATAAGCTCGTTTGAGCTTATTGATTTTAATAAGCTCAATTTCAGTTAAATTTTGTTCTTAAGCACTCATAATCTCACTCTAATCATTTGTAATAAAAAGTATGATCACTTGAGTTCATAATTCTTAAATTGGAGGTTCACAAGGAGAAATAAGCTCAATCTAGCTTATTGAGCTTTAAGCTTGGGTTTAGAGACTTTGGAAGTCACTTAGGTTCACAATTTGAGCCACTCACTCTACTAGAGTGGCTCCAGTCCTGAGACTCCATAACTTTCAGGTTTCACTCTTTTAGATTCATTTTAGCTTAAAGTTGATCTTTTACACTTGCTTATTTCTCATCATTCTAGCTTATTTCTTTGTAAAGCATGTTGTTTAAGTTGTGTAGTTAGCTGTTTTTAGGTTTCATAAAAGTTAGTTGAAGTAATCTCACTTTTCTAAAATTCTGTCATAGTAGTAGTTTAAGCTTAGTAGAGAAACTAGCTTATTTTCATAAATAAGCTAGGCTTCTTATAGCTTAAGCAGCTTTATTAAGTCATTTTTAGTAAGAGTAGATATTAGGTTCAGGCTGTTTTAGTTCTAAATTCACTTTAAGCTTACTTTAGTTTTGAGAAAATTTCATAAAGGTGTGTTTGGATTTAGCTATATTTGACTCAAAAAGTCAAATATAGTTAGTCAAATCTGTCCTATTAGTTGAGTTAGGTTATATAACAAGTATTCAAGCAAGTTTTAGAAGTTAGAGTTAGTTTTATAAAAAGTTAGAGTGTAAAAACTTATTGTCAGCACCAGGGCATATTTCAATCATAAGAGTTTTTAGACTTGAGGACTTAAAGAGCATTTTAGAGTTTAAGGTTGTGTTGTGCTCATTTAGATTCACTTAGTGAGGTATTAGCTCTAAAAGTTTACCTGAATCTTTGTGCATTGCCAATTGCACCAGCTGCCATTTGCACCAGCAACAACAAATGACAGCAACAACATTAAGTTTAGGTCAACTCATTCTCTAAAGTTTCCATTTCCATTAGAAAAGTTTGAAATCCTTTTATCTAGGTAGATTCAAGGAAACTAGTTTAGCTTATTTTCAAAATTTCAGAACTTAAAATTCAGTAATAAGCTTGTTAGCTTATTGGAAAAAAGCAAAAAAAAATTGGATTTAAGAATTAGATTTTTGAATTCCAAATATTAGAGTGTAAGAACTTTGATCTTACACCAGGACAGTTGTAGTTTTAAATAAAATTTGAAGTTTAAGTGATAGTTAGTTTAAGACCAGTGTAAGTTTGATAGGTGTAAGATTAGGAACAAATAGGTAGAGAGTTCATGAGTTTTAAACTAAGCATCTAAATTGCATTTGCATTGTAGGTCAAACACATCAGCAATTTCAGTAGCTGCTGCAAACTTAGCTTGTTAAACCTTGCACTTTTCCATTATAATTTTCTTTCTAATTTTGTTAACTCTAGGTTAATTTTAGTTTAGATTCTTTTAAAACACATCTTAAGCATCAATAAGCTGTTTTTGTTTCTCAGTTTCATCAAGAAATAAGCAAAATTTAAGCCAAAAACCTGAAAAGTCTTTTGAGCCTTAGTTTCTGTGACAGAGATCTAAGTGCTTATTTTTCAGCTTATTGAGTTGTTAAAAGTTCAAAGTGCTTTTACTAAAGTTGTAGAGATTAAGCTACTTTACAAGTTTGTAGTTTTGAGTTTTGGCTGAAAAGCACTTTTTAGATAAGCAAAATAAGCCACAATCGCGGGGTCTATTTGGTACTTTTCTTAAAGTTCAGGGGTAGCTGTTTTCACTGTATTGTAAAATTCTTCTACTTACCCCGCCTACCCTGTAGTTTACTTTCTTTCACTTTCTACCCTGTCTTTCTTAGTTAAATAAAAAATTTAATATTTTTGTTTTTTAGTTTTATTAAAAATTAGGTTAAAGTTTTAATTGAACAAATTAGGGTTCAATTAGGTTTTAAAAATTGGGGCTTTTTGTTCCATAATTTTTCTGCACCTTTTTAGTTTTTAAAAACCATTTTTCTATATTTTTCCAATTAAATTTGTATTTTCTAGAAATTAAATTAGATTTTAGTGATTACTTTTTCTTAGAAAATTCATAAAAAATTCAAAAATTCATAAAAAATTCTAATTCTTTTTCCTAAAATTTTCATTTTAAATTTGTGATTTTTAGGTATAAAATTTGTTAAAAGTCGTTCCTTAGTTTTTAAATTTCAGTTTTAGCTCGCGTTTAATTCGTTTAGTGCATTTAAATTTCGTGCTAATTCAATTGTTTTTCAATTCATGCTATTATATTTTGTAGTGTAATCAACAAATCAAAAATCCTTTACTATTCTAAACTCGAATCCGAATTATTCCTAAATTCTCAATTCACGATTTCGTTGGGACACGACCCGAGAAAAAATACTTCCCGGATAAAAATAACGAATTGTGTTTTTATTTTGTGAGATTTCACCTTAGGTTTCTCTTTGTTTGAGAAGTATTTTTGTATAGAATTCTTACAGATTTAATACTATTGGTATATAAATTTGACTACACCATCCCCCAACAACAGTTAAAAAAGGCGGGTAAACCATTTTATTGTTCACCGTCTCCCTCAGCGAATCACCAAGACAAAAACAAAGGGTTAATTAAAATTAGTGAGGTGGCATGACAATTCAAGTGATAAGTTCCAAGCTGGCACAAGAAAACGTCATTGAAAGCCTCCTATTGGTGGAAACCCAAAAGGTCTAACACGCGGATATGGCAAGAAAGCACACCAAGGACAAGGTTTTTGGACTAAATTACTCACAAAAGAAGCACAAATGGACTGACACACGGAATGCCACGTTGGCAATCCGTGTGCTCACCCATTTAATCCAACGGTGATAAGAAGGCATCCAATGATAAGTGAGCAATCAAAGGTCAAGATCAATGGATAGAGGAGCGAGCTAGACTCCTAGAAGCATCTCTTGCAGGCTATAAAAAGCCCCTTACACTCACTCACAAGACGTGTTATCTTTTCCTTTTTAGCTTTTAGAAAGTAGCTTTTGTAATTTTTTTTTAAAATGTAATCTTCTTATAAAAGCTTTTGTAATCTCCATTTTAAGTATTGTAATCTGTTTTAAATCAATAAAATATTAGTTACTTTGTTAAATCTGTTTTTGCTTAATGTTCTCTCAAACATCTAAAAACTCTTGTTTTCTATAAGCTCTCAATTAACTCACAAGCTTCTTACAAGCTCAATTTAAACTCTCTGAGTCTATAAGCTTGGATTGAGCTCATAACAAGGATCTAATCTACTTAAACCTTAATAATCAGTTAAATACCTATGCTAATGGATCTAAAGCTTTTGGATGATAAGCTTAACCTGGAAGAGCTTATGGGACTTTTACTAGCTTATCCTTGTGATAAGCTAGAGCTGTAGAATAGCTCCTTGAGCATTGTTGCCTTTGTTTAGCTAAGGTTTTTGTAAGTGTTCTTTAAATCTTAAGTTTCTTAGCTTAATAATTGCATTTGTTTATTTTCTACTTATTACTTGCTTAATTGTGCTTAATTCCTTGTTATTATGCTTATCAAGTATGTTTAACTATCTGCTTTCAATATTAATAGCTTAGATCTTAGTTTTCTAACTTTTGTCCTAAAAATAAAAAAAACTCAAAAATAAGTAGCATTAGCTTATTGTTTGTTATTCTAGCTTATTTGATTGTTGTTATATGCTTATTAGGACTGTTAAATGCTTATTAATATCTGGTAACTTAGTTTTGTTTATTAGATTCAAATTTCATAAGCTTAAATGACTTTTCATAAAAATAAGGGGGTGTTTGGCATAGCAGTATTAACCACAAGTTAATACTGCTAGAGGCCAATTGGTCTTTGGATATTTGTTTTGATAACTCATTTAAGTTTGTTTAAGCTAATTTTATAAGATAGATTAGGGTCAATCTAGTTTTTCATAAGTTAGTTCATTAAAAGCTCAAATATGTTAATTAGCATTTGTAGTATTAGTCTTATTCAGTTCTAGCTTTTGTCTTTGCTTAATTTGCATTTAGTCTAGTGTTAAAATAGAGTAGAATTAAGGTTCTTAAATCTGCATTTATAGAATTTCATATGCATGCCAACTGCATTAGCAGTTTTATTCTGCAAATAGCTTTTTTCTAGCTTAATTTTCAATAGGTAAAAAATGTTTTCAGCTTTTCAAATTTCAAGCACAAGTAGATTATAGGCCAAAGTAATTAGGTTTGGGCTTATTTTGTTCTTTATAGCTTTTTAGATTATCTGAATTTGATCTGGAAGTTTAGCTTTTGTCTTTTCATAAAAATTAAAAAAAACCAAAAATACTTAACTCTGTCTGCATTAGCCTTTTCATGTAGATTTTTTATAGCTAATTTGATTTTCAAAATACTTTTTGAAATCTGTTTTAAATAGTTAGAAGTATTATCTTTTAAAAGATATAAGCCAAATTGCCATAAGGATCTGTTTTAAGGCTTATATTTAAGCTTAAAGTTGGCTACCTGTTGTTGGTTAATATGTTTTAAGTTAAAATGCTTATTTGATCTTTTCAGCTTATGGTTTATTCTTTTGTTTCTAGCTTAGACCTGCTTATTAGGTTTGTCTTAGGTTAGTAGTAGCTTATTTGGTCCTTGCCTTAGCTTATTTCTGCTTGTTAAGTTCTAAAATTTTATAAAAAAAACCCAAAAAAATAGAGTAGTTTGCCTGCATGTTCTTTTTCAGTTAGCTTTTTCTTAGCCTTATTGAATTTCAAATTACTTTTTAAAAGCAGTTTTAAATAGTCTTTAGTATAAGCTTTAAGGATTTCTAAGTCATTTCATCATAAGGTTCCATTTGCTTATTTGAATTTAAGCTCAAAGTTGCTTATCTTTCTGTTTGAACTCAGAATTACTTAAGTGCTTGTTTGGCTTTTTCAGCTTATGGCTTATATCTTTGTGCTTATTTCTGTCATAAGTAGCTTATTAGGGTAGACTTAAATAGTTAGTAGCTTATTGATCTTAGTTTTCAGCTTATTTCATTTTCTTAGGCTCTTAAATTTTCTAAAAAACCAAAAATATAGTTAAGTAGTTCTGTCAAGTTTTCAGCTGTTTCACAGCTTATTTAGGGCTTTTCAAAAATAATTTCTTTTAGTAAAAGTGCTTATTTTTAGCTTGTCTACAACTTTGTTTTTATAAGTTTTCAAAAAAAAGGGAAGATGGAAATCGGGGGTGAGCAAGGCTCGAACCCCCGACCTCAACATCCTCACCTTTTATAAACACCTCACACCACACACTCACTACCAACGTGCCCTGGGGTCTTTTTCATTCTAGATTTGCAAAATCTATTACTTATATACATTTTAGTTTCTTTTGTACAACAAGCTGTTTTAGCTTATTACACAGCTTATTCGATAAGCTGAGTAATCAAGCTTATTTTTCCTAGGTCCCTCTTAGTTTAAGCTATTTTCTATATTTTTTCAAGGATTTTTAAATTTAGTTTAGAATTTTTAAACATTTATTTTTATTAAAAACATTAAAAAATCATAAAAAATAGAAAATTAATCAAAAAACATAATTCTTTTTTAGAAAATTTTCTTTATTCATATAGTTTCTAGGAAAATTAGTTTAGCTTCCGTAGGGTGAAAATTGCAAATTTTCTTTATTAAAGAACGGACTTCTTCCATCACGTTTTTCGTGTTTTAAGCTCATTCAATTCCGTTTTTGTTCTATTTTTCTTAAACTTCTTTTTATCAATTAGATCTTTAAAAGTGAAAAATTCATTTTAGGTTTAATTTTGGAAATTTAGGTTTTTTTAGGGTTCCCGATTTGCGTTTTTAGTTAAAGTTTAATTTCCCGTTATTAAAGTTAGGTTTAATTGTCCTTAAATTGCTCACCTTAGGATTTTAGAAAACAAATCATCTTCGAACCAATTCAAATCATTGTCCAAACAACAAACGTGGTTTCAATTTCACAAATCGTTGGGACTTAACGACCTGGTAATCACTTACCGGTAAATATACGTATTATTATATATAATTGTGAAGATTCTCCTTTCTACCTTTGTCCTTAAGGGTAGTTTGGTAATTTTCTATACATATGTATATTTTATACTGCAATCAATTTTTGGCGCCGCTGCCGGGGATTTGTGATTAAGATTCCTTCGTTTGCATTTGTCGATCGTGATTTGGAGAACCTTTCGTCTTCGAAAGTTACGCTTTTGAGAAAATCAAAAATAAAAAAAAATTAAAAAATATACAAAGTAAAAAAAAAATTTCTTTTCTTTTTAGTATAAGTATAAGTTTAAAAAAACAAAAAGACAAAAATATTTGCTCTTCCGGATTTTTCGATTTTTCTCATTAATTTGTGAATATTTACCAAGTTGGTAAAAGAACACCAACAAATAATACCTTCAATTGAGGTATTATCCATTAATAAGTTCCCGAACCAAAGATTCAAAAATCTTACCGTTTGTGTCACTTACGAAAAAGGCGCACCTCTTTTGTAAAATTTATTTTACTTAAGATAGTTACCCTAAGTTTGTTGATTATTCGGTAAACAAAAATATTTCCTTTTCTCGTTTCATTTCTCATTTCTTTTGTTTGTTTAGTGCATGCGCACTAGAAATTCCTATTTTCCAAATAATTCAAACGTCACCATTCCGAGACGTCGTAATAGAAATCGTGTTCCAAACATAGTCGAACCCGAGCTTCGTACTATTGTTGCACCGATGATGGAACGTACTATGGAAGAGCTACTCCGAGCACCCACGGAAGGGTACGGAGAAGCTATTGTTTTACCGGAAATTAATGCCGATCATTTTGAAATTAAAACGAATTTGTTACAATTAGTTCAAGCTAACCCATTTTACGGTCGTGAGAGTGAGAATCCTCATGCTCATATTAACAGTTTCAAAGCTTTACCCTCTACTTGTACGAATTTAGGAATGTGCTAACGATGTGATAAAGCATTATATGTTTCCATATTCGCTCGAGGGAGCCGCTAAAACTTGGTACGAGAAAGAACCACCAAATTCGATCTTGACTTGGGAGGATCTCGTGACCAAGTTCGTTAATCAATTTTTCCCTCATTCGAAAACCACTCACTTAAAGAATGAAATTTCTCGATTTACACAAAAATTCGAGGAGACTTTTAGTGAAGCTTGGGAACGATTTAAGGAGTTGCTTAGATCTTGCCCTCATCATGGATTTACGGAGTTAACTCAAGTTGATACCTTTTACAATGGTTTAAACGAGAAAAAAAAATGAACAAGACTACTAAAGCCGCGGCGGGGAAAATCTTTTTAGTAAAACGACTAGAAGGCTTTAAACATAATTGAAAACAAATCAAAAGTTCGTTATTCACATAATAGATCAAATGCTTCTCGGATGAGTGTTACGTCTAGTAAAACGGATGAGAGAAATTTTGATAAAGCTTTGCGATCAACTTTTGCCCTAGACGAGAATTGTTTTCTAAAAAAGGTGTCACTCCTGCTCCGATTAAAGGCGGTTTGAGAGAATTCTTTTTCATGTGTACTATGGTGGTGCTCATTCTTGGTATAATTGTCCGGCTATCGATAACAATCAGGCTAGTGTTTGTGCGACTACGGGTACTTACAATCAATTTAAACTCCGCGAACCGTGTTAGTAATCAAATGGCACCACCAGGTTTTGCTCCGGTGCAAAACAATGGTCAAAATAGGTTTAATCAGAATCAAGTTCAAGGGAATAATTTTAATCGGGGAAATAATTTTCATGGAAATCAAGGTTTTCAAGCTCAAAATAATCATGCTCCAAATTTTCAAAACCAAGGATTTCAAAACCAACCTTTTCAAGTGCCTAATAATCAAGTTCAACAAGAGATTTCAAATGATTTTTCAAGTTACAAGAGGAATAATGATCAGATGTTGAGAAACATGCAAAATCAAATCAACTCGTTGAAAGGAGACCTTAAGAATGAAATTCAAAACACGATAAAATCTCAACAAGCCGTCATGATGAATCAACAAACCACTTTTCAAAATAATTTGCAAAACATGATTTGTGGATTGTTTCAAAACCAAGCCTCAACTTCGGGTACTCTTCCGAGTAATACCATTCCAAACCCGAAGGGTGAGATGAAAGCAATCACTACTCGAAGTGGTGTTGCTTACGAGGGACCCTCGATTCCTACTAATCCTTCTCCTAAAAAGGTAGTGGAACGAGAAACCGAGGAGACAACGGATAAAGAGCAAACAAATTTCCAAGGAAGTACCGCTCAAATCCCACCTCCGGTTATCCCTATTTCTATTCCGGAACCCGATGTTCCAAAGACTTTGCCTAAAACCACTCCCATTCTGGAATCCGATATTCCGAAGAGTTTACCTAAGCCAAATATTCCATATCCTTCACGACGTGATAATCAAAAGTCTCGTGACAAAGCTTCGAATCAAATGGAGAAGATCTTCCAAATCTTTCAAGATTTGCGCTTTGACATTAGTTTCGCGGATGCTTTACTTTTGATGCCAAGATTTGCTCCTACGATTAAGAGTTTGCTCATGAATAAGGAAAAGTTGCTTGAGTTAGCTAAGATACCGTTTTTTTGTTTTTTTTTTTTAATTTTTTTTGACGAGAATTGCTCAACAATGCTCCCTCAAAAGCTTTCCAAAAAGCTTTGGAGATCCGACAATTTCTTATTCCATGTAATTTTCCAGGAATGGATGTATGCCACGCCTTGGCCGATCTTGGCGCAAGCATAAATCTTATGCCTCTTTCTATTTGGAAAAAGCTATCTTTACCCGAACTTACACCAACTCGAATGACTTTAGAGTTAGCGGATCGATCGATTACTCGTCCTAAAGGAGTCGCCGAAGACATTTTTGTTAAAGTTGGGAATTTCCATTTTCCTATCGACTTTGTTGTTGTTGATTTCGAAGCCGATCCTCGAGTACCTCTTATACTTGGGAGATCCTTTTTAAGAACCAGTCGTGCTTTAATTGATGTCTACGAAGGAGAACTTGTTTTGAGGGACGGAAATGAACAAATAACCTTTCATGTCGACGGCATTTCAAAACATCCTCAAAAGCATATAAACGAGTCAATTAAAATGGTTAATAACTCATGCAAGGATAGTTTTAAAAGGTTTACCAACGATGAAAAGGAAAAGCAGGAAGTGAAGCATCTCGCAGAGCCTTCTGTTAAACGTAGAACTCGTTTTACGGAATGTTTAAAGAATTTTAAGGTTATTCACAAGGAGAACCTTTTTAATTCAAAAACACCTCAAATTTTTTCGATTTGTGCAATCACATCCATCCTACCATCCATGGAGCCCGAGGATTCTTTCATAATGGGGGACGAGCACCTTAACACTTTCCACGTTGAGGAAATTGTCCCAATCCCAAGAGAATCCGAGGATACATCCGGGAGTGATAGTGAGAACGTTTTACTTTCATGTGATGATTTATCTTCCATCAACATTCCACGTGATGATTTCGTGACTTTCTCTAACCCTCTTTTCAAATTTAACGACGAATATGTCTCTAGTGACGTAAACCCTCTTTTTGATGAAGTGTTAGAGGACATCGAGTGCAAGGATTCTTATGATTCCAACCTTGATGAGTCGACTTTCCTAGTCACGCCTCTTTCTAATTCTAACAAGGATGAGTGTCTCACTCCAGGAGACGACATTGAGTTTCTACTTTACCATGATCCGTCTACTCCTATGAAAAGCGTTGCTTCCATTCTCGAGGGATTCATCGATGAACCACCTTTCGAAGAGAATGAAGATTTATTTGATCAGGAATGTTAAACAAATGATTGGAAAAAGATTTTATACGATGCTCAAATTGATGAGGCTGAATGTTTCGACACAGGAGGCGACAATGATGAGATCGATGCTTTTCTAGCTATCGAAGTTCCTACGTATATTGAGGAAGGTTATTATGACTCAGAAGGAGACGTATTATATCTTAAAAGTTTGCTTAGTGATGATACCACCCATAATTTCTCTTTCGATGTATTTTTCGATCATGAACTACAAATTAGAAATGAACCAGAGAATGAATCTTTGATAACTTTTTCTCCCAAGAGTGATCCTCTTCACCATGAGTTCACCGGTGAACTTATCATGATTCCTCCAAGAATTGATAGAGAGCACGAGGATTATATCAATCGAATGCCGTTGCTATGCGGTAATTCATCTTCTCGGTCATCGGAAAATTCTCATATAATAATCGAGTCTCTTCCCACATCTACTACTCTCATTGAGGATAGTAACTCCAATAGGGAAGAGATCGATATATTTTCCGGACCGGATGATTCGATACCACCAGGTATTGAAAGTGATTTTGACTTGGAAGAGGATATTATTGACAACTTGCTTAACGATAATCCCATTCCCGAATATGAACGTTTAACCTTCGACATGGAACCCGATGTGCCCGTGATAAACAATGTTGATGAGCTTAATGAAGACGAATGTTTTGACCCAGGGGGAGGTGAGATTAATGTTGAAGTTGGCAATTCCTTCATATTTGTCACTTGGATTTTTCTTCCGTATCTCACTTACCTTGAGGTTCCTCCCTTACTTTTCTCCACCAAAAATGAGGACACCATTTTTGACCCTGGCATCTCCACTTAGAGCCGGTGCCATCTCATCGGGATGGAACTTTCATAAACTTTCATGTTTATCCAAACATTAATGAAAGCCCGATTGAGATTTTCTCTTCCATACACTCTCTCCAAGGACGAATGAATTCGGGGATTGAGTCAAGCTATGTGACTCGGTTACCAAAAATAAAGAGCTTCGTGGGAGGCACCCCATGCTTATCCATTTTCTATTTTCTTTCTTATTTCTATTGTGATGTGATGAGGCTTGTACTCTTCCGATTCCTGTTGTTGTTTGTACTTGTGAATTTTTGCAGGATTAACCCAAAATTTTCTGAAGTCTCTCGTGTTCGGTGTTTTGTCCCGGTCCACTCGAGCTTCCTAGCCTTTGCTTGCCATTAGTTTGGAAAAATCCGATATCCTAAAGATTATTATCGACTAACATTTATCTTGTATCACACTTAATAAACGGCTAAAGATTTTTGTAATACTTTATTCATGTTTAGGTTATGCATTTGACCTTTTTGAGTTCTAGTATGGGGTTTTTAAGTCTTAGGCTAGGAAAAATTGTGGACAATGTTTAATTTTAGTATGGGGTAGTATATCTTCGATATGATCTTACCTACTTTTGTCTGTTATTCTTACATACCCTGTTTTCCAGCTTGCCATGAAGGACCCACCGGGGGCCATCATATTGCCAATCTCACCGCTCGAAAAGTATTTGATGCCGGTTTCTTTTGGCCTACCATATATCGAGATGCCCATACAATGATCAAATCTTGTGATACGTGTCAAAGACAAGGCAAAATTTCACAACGAGATGAAATGCCTCAATACGCTATCCAAGTTTGTGAAATCTTCGATGTATGGGGTATCGATTTTATGGGACCATTTCCATCTTTAAGAGGAAATAAATACATCCTTGTAGCTGTTGATTATCTTTCGAAATGGGTTGAAGCAAAGGCGCTCCCCATAAATAATGCTAGGGTTGTAGTAAAGTTTTTAAAAATCTTCTTTTTTCCGTTTGGGAATACCTGACTATAATAAGCTATCATGGACCCATTCTTATGTAACGATCAGTTTGCTAAAGTATATGTCTAAGTATGAGTTTACATCGTCTGCTACCACTTATCACCCCAAACGAGCGTCAAATGGAGGTTTGTTCCAATCTGAAGGTTTAAAAAGTGATTCTAGAAAAGGACGGTTGGTGAAAAACCGTGCCTCATGGTTTGACAATTAGTTGAAGCTTTGTGGGCATTTAGTACTGCTTTTAAGACAACAATTGGTTGTTCGCCTTACATGCTTGTTTATGGAAGTCTTGGCCATTTACCATGGTTTAGAACATAAGCATACTGGGCTGTGATACCTTGCTATTCTTAGATCTTAAATCCGCGGGTGATCACTGGAAGCTTCAGCTGAATGAACTTTTTGAGCTTCGTGATCAAGCTTATGCGATTCTTTGATTTATTTAGGAGATCGGGAGAGAAGACGAAGAAGTCACGATCAAAGATCAAAAACCGCATTTTCAATGTTGGTGATCGAGTTTTACTCTTCAACTCTCGTCTAAAGATATTCTCTGGAAAGCTTAAAACTCGTTGGTCAGGACCTTTCACCATCACCAAAGTTTTTCCATACGGAACTGTTGAGTTATCTCAACCTGATGGTCCAATTTTAAGGTGTATGGTCTTCGTTGTGTGAAGCATTATTTCGGAGGGGACTTGCCACCAAAGGAAGTCCAGGATCTCCACACTCTCCCTAAGGACAAATGAATTCAGGGATCGAGTCAAGCTATGTGACTCGGTTACCAAAAACAAAGCGCTTCGTGGGAGGCACCCCATGCTTATCCATTTTCTATTTTTCTTATTTTTAATGTGTTGTGAGGAGGCTTGTACTCTTCCGTTCTTTGTGTTTGTTGTTTGTGCTTGTGATTGTTTGTAGGATAAACCTAACTTTTCTGAAGACTCTCTGTATCGTGTTTTTTGTCCCGGTCCACTCGAGCTTCCTAACCTTTGTTGCAATATATTTTTGGGGAATCCGATATCCTTTCATCTTATCGATTCACGTTTATCTTTGCATAATTAATAAACGGCTTAGATTTGCGTAGAGACCCGCCTTTAAACATTGAGGACAATGTTTCATTTTAGTTTGGGGAGGGAATCTATCGATTTGATGTTGCCTGCTTATTGTTTTGTTCTCACGTACCCCGTTTTCCCACAAAAATTTCAAATTTTTAAAATTTTTAAGTTTTATTTGTAGAGAAATATAAATATATAAATAATAATAATAATAATAAAATAAGTGTTTTTGTTGCAATTTTGACTTTCTTGCTGGGTAAGAATGAGAGTAAATTTTGACCCGATCGAGCGTGTTGAGCTGTAGCTTGTTCCTTAACTTTTAGGCTAAGCGTTCGCTAATTCGCGAGAACGCAAAAATGATAGAGTGAAGTTTATTGAGGTAGGATGCTAACCAAGGATTATTGGAATTCTGAAGAGCTCTGTATGTAACTTGTTGCTTTTTCTCCCATAAGCTCTTAACCGGATTAATATACGTGCTGTTTTTGAAGATTAAACTTAAATCAACACTTTTTATGTAATATATAGCAAAAATTTTAGTCTTAGTTCAAATTTATACTTGAATTTTTCAAAAAGAAGTCTTCTTTAAATAAGTTTAGTAAAAAAAAATAATAATAATAAAAGTTGTGGGTTGATAAAAGTTTACTACCTCTTGCCGGCTCACAACCGATATGGTAGTCTTCTAAAGAAAGTCCCATTGTAGAATAAAATCTCCGAGGACTGAATCTATGTTTGCTATATCTTGTTGGAGGCGTGGCCGATGTTATAGCCTTCTAAAAGGTCAAGAGTTACAAATTGAATAAATATCTAGTTAATTAAGTGTGAAATAATAATTGACTTCTTTCTGTTAAATTCAAATATGCTTTTGCACTTTGACTACTCTATTTTATAAGCTATGAATATTCGGGAAGCCTGAGAGTTTTTAAAACCTAAGGTCCGTGAGTCCCGATTCTAGTCTTGTGAGGTGTCAAAGGCATGGTCAATTTAGCCGGCAAGGTTGGGAATGTGCCGGAGATGAAGTCGCTACATGGGGATGATCTCGCTTATAAACTCATTTATTCTAAGGTGGAACGTAATAGCATTAGTATGTGCAAAAAGTTGAATCCATGGTTGAAATTCAAGGATAGCACAATCACTTAAGATATAATAAATGTCGGGAGTGAATAGTTCACTAGTTGCATTATGATAGTGTTAGCTTCCTTTATGATATTTAGATGTTATTTTGTTTTAGCTTGGTTTGGATAAGTGAAAAATCGGGAACGATGAATTTATCCTATTTGGGGCATTCTCGGATCCGAAATGCATCTTGTTCTATGATCCCTAACAGTTATGAAAATAACGAAAGTCAAAATTATCTCAACTATATAAAAAATAATAAAAAAATAAAAAAATATTGAAAAAGAGGTTTTAGAAAATGGGAAATAGGGGTGTTTTATAACTTGTGATTTCTTAGCTCTCTCAACAAAAAAATCTTTGCAGGTTACTTTCAAAGGTTTAGTTGGGAAGTTTCGATGGTTATTCTTGGTTATAAGGCATATAATATTGCGTGAGGACACGCAATCGTTTAGTTTGGGGAATTTTGATATGTGTGAAAACACATATCCATTTTATATCAAATAAACCCAATAAATACCAAAAACATAATAAAAATGGCAAAGATATGCTTGTTTTTGTGTTTTGTGAGTGCAGGTACGGATAAGACAAAAATCATGAGAAAACGATCAAAAACGAGCAAACACGAACACGAGAACAGAAGAGTGTACAAGAGCCGGAAGCTAAAGTCAAAAAGTCAACATTGGTCAACTCTCAGTCAACCAAAGTCAAAGTCAACTCACTAAAGACAAAAAACCCCAAAGTTACAATACTAGTCCCTCAAGTTTTCAAAGTACACAAATGATCCCTAAGCTTAAATGGGCCTAATCTTATAAAAAACAATACCCGGATCCAAAGCCCAAAACCTCGGCCCAAACTCTAATCCCTACCCTTTTTATTACAAAGTCCAGGGACCAATCTTGCCCTATTTGAAAGATCATTTACACCTACACAAACACAAGGACTAAATTTTCCATTTTCCCAAACTTCACCCTTTATCTTTCAGTTAAAAAATCAAGCGGGAAAGTCTGTTTTAACTATTCATCCTTCGTCTTCAAAATTCCTTATGGTCAAAACAAAGGGCTTTTCACAATTAAGGGGCAAGAATGGTAATTCAGAGATCATAGTACAAGATGGAAGGGAGAAAGACATCATTCTCATTGATCAAGCCAAGTAAGGGGCACACGTGGACTAGAGATAGCACAATGGAATGTTGGTTTTACACTGATTGTACTCTCAAAAGAAGCACAAGAGAGTCTCAAAACGGATTGCCACGCTGGCAATCCGTGTGATTATCAAAGAGATCCAAGGCCAAGATTTATACCAATGATTAAGTACATTATACGGATGAGATCAAGGGGAGAGCGTTGTAGAAGAACATTGGGGGGGCTAGTTGGTTAGCTGAGTTATATATAGCTCACTCTCACTACACTCTAGGAGCTTTCTCTATTTATTTATTTAATTGTTCTAGTTTTAAGCTTAATTTTTAGTTAATTATAATTTTAGTTTAAATCTCTTGCTAATTTTCTTTTCAACTGTAATCAAAAGCTTTTTAGTTAATGAAAATTTAGTTTTTGCGTTTAATAAATTGTAATAATCTTCTTACTCATACTTAATAAGTTACTAATAAAGTCCAAATTATCTTCTATTGTTACTCATAAGCTTCTATAAGCTCATTATAGCTCTCTCAAATCTATAAGCTTGAGATTAAGCTTGTTAAATCAAGCCTTAATCATACTTGAAGCTTTAAAAAATGCGGTTATACTTATACCTTAACTTATGGACTTAAAAAGCTTTTGCAAGGGAAGCCAATTATGAAGGGCTTCCATGGAATTTTACTGGTTATTATGATAGCCAGATCTTGTTGATATGCTCTATGAGCCTATAAGCTTTGTTATGCTGAAGAACTTTGTAAGTTCTCCTTTGAAATTTCCTTGTCATTTAAATTAGCTTATGTTGCTTCTTTGCTTATTTGTTTACTTTGTGTGCTTAACTTGGCTTATTTGAAGTCTTATTATCATCTTTTGTGCTTTAGTTATTATTCTTATTGTTGTTAGCTTAATAGTTATAGATCCATAGTATTCTCATTTCGGACGTAAAAATCAAAAAAAACCAAAAAAATTAGTTAGCATTAATGTAGATCTTTAATCTGAGCTTAATTAGTGATTAGTTTATGTTTGTTAAGTCTAATATAAGCTAGTTTTTATATGGTAATAAGGATTAGTTAATTGGATTTTTAGTTTTAAGCCTAAATCAAATCTGTCATTTGCATAAAGGAGTGTTTGGAATAAGCTTGTTTGACCTCATATAGTCAAAATTACTTAGAGATTTTTCATTGGACAGTTTGAGTTGCTCATTTGATTAAATTCTAAGTAGGATTGTAGGTTTAGTTTAAGCTCCAAAACATCTTATGGCTTATTTTGCTTGACTGTGCACCAGGGGAGCTTTTTGTTCTTTTAGATCTTTGAGATTTTTAATCCTAGCTTTCCTAGGTGTAGTTTTTGCTTGTTAAGTGTTTAGACACACTCTTTGAGTGTGTCTATTGCAGGTTTGACCACCTTGGTCACCTGCATTTTTGGTTTAACCAATCTGTCAATTGCACCAGCAAGATTAACAATAAGTTAATACTGTTGGACTTTTTGAATCAAAATTAGGATAGTTTAAATAAGTTTTAGCTTTTAAAACTCAGTAGATTTATAGTTTAGATATAGGATAAGTTAGATTAAGACTTAATTTCAAATTTCTAGCTTAATATCTTAGGTACATTTGCTTTTAAAAGTTCATAAAGATCTAAATAAGACCAAAAAAAAGTAGTAACTAGTCTTAGCTTCTAAATTTAAAATTCTAGCTTATAGTAGCTGTTTTTATGGTTTGGATTCTTAGCATATAAGTAGATAGTTAAGCTTTTAAAAGCTCAAGGTTTAGTATAGCCTTAATGGTTTTTTAGCTTAACTTGATTTTGCTTTTTAGAGTGTACTTGGAGTTTGCATTTTAGATCTTCAAATTTACTTAGCTTAAAGTGTTAAGTTAGATCAACTTATTAAATAGATAGTAGACAATCATTAGCTTTCCAAAATAGCTTTTAGAATTGATTGGAGCGTTTAATGAATTCGTGTGAAAGTGTTTTAGTGAATTTAAGCTTGTAGAGCCTTTAAGGCTAACTTTCTGTTTTAGCTTATTAAAATGCTTTTAGGAGTGCTTATTTTTGTGTTTTTTAGCTTATTGTTGCTTTTATTTAAGTTGATACAAAAGTTGTCCTCTACATATTTTGTCTTCTTTCTTTACATACCTCTTTTTAAAGTAGTTTTTCATAAAAACAAAATAGGGATGTCGGAAGTCGGGGAGTGAGCAAGACTCGAACCCCCGACCTCAACACCTCAACCTTTTTATACATACACCCTCCCACTCCTTACCGCTGTGCCCTTGGGTTTTTTCATAAGACCCTTGCATAAGTAATCTTTTATACACATTTTGGCTTTATAAGCCCAATAAGCTGTTAAGCTTATTTCGTGGCTTATTTTATAAGCTTCAATCTCGGGCTTATTTTTCCTAGGATTTAGATAGTTCAAGCTATTTTCTATCATTTTTCTAGAATTTTTAGAGTTCATTTATTATTTTTAATCTTTTATTTTCATTAAAAACTTTAAAAAATCATAAAAAAATAGAAAAATAATAAAAAAAATATAAATCTTTTTTAGAAAATTTTCTTTTATCCTAAAGTTCATAGGAAAATTAGTTTTGCTTTCGTAAGGTTTAAATTCCAAAATTTCGTTTTCACAAAAACGGGATTCGTTCTCATTCTCGTTTTTCGTGTTTTAACGCTCATTTTAACTCCGTTTTTGTTCTAGTTTTCTTTAAACTTACTTTTTAGTCAAATAGAGTCCATTTAGAAAGAAAAACTCAATTTAGGTTTAATTTTATAAATTTAGGGTTTGTAGCTTCCGTTTAAGGTTCCCGTTTTGCGTTTTTAGTTAAAATTTAAATTCCCGTTATTTGTTTTCATGCTTAATAGTTAGAGCTTGTTACTTTTAATTGTTTAAAAGTTGATTGATAATAAATCTAATATTGTTTCCATTCAAATCATTGTTTTCCGATCAGACAAACGTTGTTGCAATTTCACAAGTCGTTGGTGGAATCGACCCGGGAATCCATCTTCCGGTTAAGATACGTATTATATTATATTATATATATTTTGAAGAGTTTCCTTTTCACCTTTGTCCTCAAGGGTAAATTGGTAATTTTCCATAGAATTATATATTATATATTCTTAAGACGTATCATGTGTCAAGGACCGGACTAAGTGTCACATGAGCGTCTTCCTCTACTTGCTCAAACCCTGATTCTTGAGAAACATGTTGTTGTTCTGAGCCACCTTGATCAGCATTAGTCATCTCAATATCTTCATTTCCCAAATTCACATTCACATCTTTATACAGCTCCTTTGTGACCTCATCATCTTCTTCATCATCCATCATTTTCTTCTTCTTCATAGTATTCAGTGCTAGACTGATTAAGAACAGGAGTCTTGATTATGTCTGACTCAGTTCTATCACTATCAGTCTCTTCGTCATCGTCATTCATGTCATCACCTTCTTGGTTATCATCATTATTTGCATCATCATCATCACCATCATTGACATCATTACCATCATCATCATCGTCACCATCATCACTTATATCTTTAGAATTGTTTTCATCATCTTCATCTTCTTCTCCACTGTCACCTCAAGACTCTTTCTCACTTTTTGAATCATATTAGGGTACATCAGGAACCCCTGGTATAGTACCAGTTCCATCATCTACACCAGTTGTCTTGAGATGTTGCTCATCAGGAACCCCTGATTCAAAATCAGTTCCATCACCTGAGCCACTTGCTTTTGAGATATGAAAGTCTTTCTTGCTTTGTTTGGTGGCCCCCTTGCCTCTGTTAGCCTTTATCAGTGACTTCTTCTTAGTCAGTTTAGGTTTGGAAGCAGCAACTTTCTTAGCTTTAACAGACTTCTTCTTGGAAGAAGATTCCTTAGATGAGATGGCTGAATCCGATTTCTTTTGATTTTTCATTGATATTAGGGGTTCGGCTCCTGAAGCAATTGCATAATAAGTCTTGTAAGCAACAGATTCTAGCAGGGCTTGATTCGTTATTGCTTGAGGAAGGATTTACCATATACTTGAGTGACTGCATGTTTAGAGATAAATCTCATTGTACCTAGTAAGTGTCATCCTAGTAGTGTACATGAAAATTTTGTTTCTCATTGAGTGATTTATCCCTTTTCAAGGAAGTGATGAATGATTATCTTTTTGAATCTAGCATAGAACATCTTGTCTTGTTTCTTCGAATCTATGTTATCAATCTAGTAAGCCAAGTCCTTCCAGATTAAAGCAACAAAATCCAGATTCTTCTTGTAGTACATTCCCTATAAGATTTAAACTCTTAACAGTCGAATCTTATCAAGCCCAGACACCTTTCCACAAAGACACTTGTTGATGATGGATGCAAAGGTTCTCCACAGTTGGTGTAAATGATCAACAATAACATCTATAATGTACTTGATCTCTCCAGAATGACCAAGTTCACGGATGAATGATAATGCTTCCTTTTCAGTTGGGGGTTCATTAAATTCTTGATCCTGAATCCTTGGACATATGTTAAGAATATCTCTAAACAATTCGACATTCACAGAAAACTTCTTGTTGTCAATCTTAAATCGATATGATGACTTGTGTTTGGTGACGGTATCCAGAAACTGATGCATATAGATGTACAGGGACTTCAGATGTGAAAGGAATGCAGGTAGATGTGAAAGAGAAGTACATCCAACGTATTATCTATTTTAACTAACCCACTAATGGTTGTTTTAATGTTGACTTATTTTATAAGAGTTATGGATCTAAATTCGAGCCTTGGAAAAATTTGCTTAGAAAAAAACATTGTTGAAATCTTGAGTGACAAAATTGAAGGATCTAAAGACTGGGATTCTCTAGAATATCAAGACACTGCTAACAGTAGAGGAAAAAAGGAAACAAAAGCTATGGTTTTTGATGCGGTCGTCGTTAGACTTCTACACGAAGTTTTACAACTCCCTAGGCAGAGCACCTAATCGTTGTAGTAGTAGTATAGGCAAGACTCGGGGGTTGTTATCATTCACTCGGGGAATAGGTTGGGAAGGCTTGATCACGGTCTAACAGAATTCTAAGGGTTGAGAGAAGATTATTTTTTGTATTTTTATATTTTAAGGAAAGCAAGTAAATCATGTAATTAGAAAGGTGGTTGGTTTTAGCTATTAAACTAAATAATAATTTAAACTAATGGTGATAACAATATAATAAAAGATTGTGTTTATTTAATAATGTATTACTCCCTAGATTGCTTCTCCTAGTGTTGTTGCTTTGTCACACTTGTGATGATTTGTGTAATTATTTCCTAAGTCATGAACGAATTACACGAACCCGCCGTCTACTTAGTATTCCGTTAAGGCAATGCACAAGTAAGGTAGTATGAAGACTATTACAAGGCCCCTAAGGGTATACTAAGTGCATGTGAAATATATTAAGAGTGAATCAACCATATTAGGGGCAAGGTAGTATGAAGACTGTTACCCCGTGGTATCCTTTCTACATAATTATGTTTTCTTAGACATATCAACATCGATACAGACAAAAGCTGGTTTTCTAAGACCTAACATGCACATCCATCACAAGATGCAACACCACTAAGATCCATCACAAGAAGCAACACCACTAAGATCTACATTCTAGGTTTCATACAATCATAAATAAACACAATAGGAGGCTTAGCCTAGCATGTTAATAAAGCAAGAACATAGATTAATCAAACAACACATACACATATTGAATGATTAAATAAACCTTACTTGATTAAAACATGAGTTGGAGGAAGTACAATAGGGTTTTTAGGCCCTAAAGTCGTCCCTAACAGCTGCTAAACAAACTAGGGTTCGTACCCTCTTTTTATTCTAAAGTTACACACTCAAAACCCTAAGTTCGGGTTTGTATATATAGGAAAATCGATGCGACGGCGTTGCATTTTAGTTGTGACGCCATCATGATAGAGAATATTCTAGATAATGGGATGGGTCGTGAACTCTGACGCCGTCTTGGTCTTCGTTGTGAGGGTGTCACGTTGTAATGGTGACGCCATCTCCAGCTGCTGAGAACATTATCTTGAGTGATGTTGGTGTAGGTCCGTAGTCTGGTCTGTTTCTTCTCCAAATGAGCCCAAGTCATGTGTAATTCTTCCAAATGTCTTCCAAATGCGAAATACCTGAAAAGGAACGATTAAGTACCTATTTTAGGAATAAATGCATGATTTAGGGTGTTAAACGACCCCGAAAAAGTATATAAAATGACACCTCGTCATAAACATAGTTTGGTTTTTGAAAATAAATGAACCTCGAAGGTTGAGAAACATAAACCTTTTTGTTTATAAAACCATTTAGAAAAGCACTTTTTACATCCATTTGATATAATTTAAAATCATTTACACAAGCAATAGCAAGAAGTATTCTAATTGACTCAAATCTAGCTACCAGAGCATATGTTTCATCATAATCTATACCTTCTTGTTGATTATTTCCTTGTGCCACTAATCTACTTATTTCTAAAGACCCATTTTATTCCTATGACTGATTGACTTATAGGTAAAGGAACTAATTCCCAAACATCATTAGCTACAAATTGATTTAATTCTTCTTGCAAAGCTACAACCTAACTTTCATCTTCTCTAATCCTCTTTGACATCTTTGGGTTCTATTGTAGATATAAAACAGAAGAAATTACTCTGATTTTGGGCTTGAGACAGTAAGGTTCTTTGATTAAGATTTCCTATGACTTAATCTAGTGGATGATTCTTGGATTCCTTATGTTAACAGTTTCATCAACTTCTATCGACTCATCTTCTTCTTCATCATTATTATTTACTACTTTGGTATTCTTTTTAATAGCTTCTTCTTCACCAACATCATCATCAACCAATGGTGATACATTGGTAGGAGTAGGACTTTCATCGAATGTCACGTTAAGTAATTCTTTGACTTTCATCGTGTGTTTATTTAATACTACATAAGCTTTACTATTTTGAGAGTACCCTAGAAAAGCACCTTCATATGACTTTAGGTCAAACTTGGTTAGATAATCTTTAGTATTCAAAATGAAGCATGTGCTTCCAAATACTTTGAAATATTATAAAGAGGGTTTCCTACCTCTAAATATTTCATAAGGAGTTTTTCCTATTATTGGTCGAATTAATATTCTATTTAGTATATAAGTTAACGTATCGACGGCATTACACCAAAATTTTGGTGGAATGGATTGTTCATTAACCATGGTCCTAGACATCTCTTGTAGGGTCCTATACTTTCTTTCTACTACCCCATTTGATTGTGGAGTACGTGGAGCCGAGAAGTTATAAGTAATACCTTGTGCATCACAATAAGCTCTGAATTGTACTTCATTATCAAATTCTTGACCATGATCTGTTCTAATAGCTACTATAGAACTACCTAGTTAGTTTTGAATTTTCCTACTTAATATTTCAAATTTCTCAAAAGCTTCATTTTTAGTCTTTAGAAATCTAGTCCATGTATACCTAGAATAATCATCTACTACAACTAAGGTGTATAAATTACCTTCGTAGCTTTTAATTGCCGATGGACCAAATAAGTCCATATGTAATAATTCTAAACAACTTTTAGTAGAAACCATATCTTTAGCTTTATGACTTGCATGAGCTTGCTTCCCAATTTTACAAGCATCGCAAAAATGTTTATCATATTTTAGCTTAGGTAAGTTTCTAACTAATTCTTTAGATGACAATGATTGAATTAAACGCATATTTGCGTGACCAAGTCTTCTATGCCATAAGGTAGAGTTATCCACTATCATGGCGAGACATAATTTGTCTTGAGACTTATTTCCTAATTTCATTACGTATAAACTATTTTTTCCTAATCCCGTTTCCTATAATTTTACCATCTTTAATTATTTCACTACCATCTTCCGTGAATAAGACTTGACACTTATTGTCACAAATTTGACCGACACTAAGTAAATTAAATGTTAAGTTATCTATGTGCTCTACGTTAGATATAGTGAGAGAGTCATTAGAAATCGTACCTTTTCCTATGATATTTCCTTTTAAGTTACTACCAAACAACATTACCTCCACCGTATGCTTTGTAGGTAGAGAACAAACCTTTTACCGGGTATATGTTTAGCAAACCACTATCTTTGATCCATTCCCTCATCCGGTTCCAAGCAAGTTCCTCCAAAGCATACCTATTTCAACAAAAACAAATTCAAGTGTTTGGTCCCCATATCATGGGTCCAAAAATATTTAGTGTTGTACATCCCTTGCATTTGTTGCAATTGATTGGGATATTAAAATGGGATACAATTTCCCATATGTACAAAGCCTTGATTTGTTGGTTGTTCCAATTCATAGGATAGTAGTTTTGATGAATTGGTTGTCTAGAGTTTCTCCTAGATTGAGGTGTGTTGTATCTTGGTTGAGAAGAAATATTTCTCCCAGGTGGAGGTGTTTTTCGATCTAACACGGTTTTTGACATAACATAACCGCTTTGAGTGATGGTTTTAAAGACGGTTTTCTTTGACTCATCAATGCTATTATGTATTAGTTTCTTCCTAGTAATAACAAAATCCGATCTAGAAGACATAGGTGAACTAATAACGTGTTCTGTCCCATTTTTGCTATCTTTGCGACTCACGGATCCAGGTAAGGTGGATCCGTGCCCCTTAATGGTGGATCTATCCGTTGCTTTTTCAGCGAACGATCCAACGAAACTCATGGTTTTAGTTCCGCTTGTTGACGCTTTATCGCTATCAAATCTTAGACCTATTTTGCAACTAGGTGACTTTTTTGATTGTTTTAACCTTTCTCTTAGTGAATTATCACTTTTATCAATTTAACAAATTAACTGAGTTTTTCCTTTAAGTTGGCGTTTTTCCAATTTAATTTCATACACATGACTTACACGCAATTTCAATTTCCTTACTTCTCTCAAGTTTCTTAATTTTCTCGTTTAATTCTAAAATTTCTTTTTCTAAAAGATCTCTTTTAGTTTTCAAAATTTTATTCTTGTTAATGATTTTTAACCTAATTTCACATAAGCTATCGTATTCAATTTGCATATTATCATTATCAAGAAAAGATGCATTATCACTATAGCAAGAAAAGTTAAGAGTTACCTCATTTAACGATTGATCCATGAGACAAGTTTCGTCGTTGGTTTTGTCTTTGGCGTCATTCTCACTATCACTCCAAGAACCTCTAATGAAAGCCTTTTGATCTTTGTTGCGAGATGGTTTTAGACAATCGCCAATGAGATGATTTGAATCCTCTTTTTCTTCCTCATACCTTTCTCGACCTCAGCCAAAGCAGATATCCTTTCAGAGTGAGCTAAACTAGCATTCAATTTCACACCCTTCCCTTTTGATGTTAACGAAGGAAGAAGCAAGACCTTATTCAAGACTTGATAAATTGCATCCATCACACAATTCAATTCCCTCATGAGAACGAGCCCCCCTCTCTAAACTCATCTCCTTCGTCCTTCCCTCTAACTAAGCATGAGACCCCCATCCTGCCACCACCTACTTGCTTTCAACCCCCTTTGCTTTGCATAGGCTGATTCTGTTGAGTCAACATCCCCAGTACCACTTGAAAGTCATCCTTCATCATCGTTTACTTATAATCTCTCTATCTATGCTATGAAGGGTTAAAACCTTGCCCTTTCAATCTCGACCTACACTTGGAATAGTGGCTTTAGATAGTCATCTTCCTCCACTGCATGAGCCAGACCTTGTACGGGCTTTTCCCTTGAGTGGACAGGCTTGAGCGAGCATTCCGCCTTATGAACAAGGAAAGGAAAGGACCCCTTGCCTCACTCGGAAACTCTTATCACGACCTCTCTCATATATAAGGGGAAGGCTCACCGAGATGATCAAAGGCTGCCTAGAGACAGGGGGCGGAGACTAGACTAGCTTTCCAGGATAAAGAATGCAACCAAGATAGGGATGAATGACTCTACTGACAAGTTACGAGATACGAGCGTCATCCCCACCCCTGCTTATACAGAACCAACTCAATTACATAGACCATGTAGCGAGTTGGTTAGGAGGAAAGGAAGCCCTGTCTTTCTTATTTAAAGAGAGTGAAGGCGAGCCAGGAAAGCACCATGAACTCATAGGGTGAAGGCAAAATAGAAGAGAGCTAGAATCCTTATAAGACTTAAGGGGACGTCCTTTCTCGAACTACTAAAAGATAGAATGTTGAAACCTTAAGCTCAGCCACGCCACCGTATCCCAAACTCCCTTATCTCAGAATTTCAAGTTTTTTTAAATGCATTACTAGCTCAAAAAGACCCTGCAAATTTCAAAGAGGCTATTAGAGATCCTGGTTGGTGTCTTGCAATGGACTTAGAACTAAGAGCACTGAAAGAAAATGGTACATGGGAACTTACTACATTGCCTCAAGGAAAGAAAGCTATAGGAAGCCATTGGATTTTTAAAACAAAATTGAAAGTAGATGGTGCCGAGGAAAGAAAGAAAGCTAGATTGGTAGTGCAAAGGAATAGACAAAAGCATGGGATTGATTATACTGAGACTTTTGCTACAGTTGCTAAAATGGTTACTCTAAGGTCTTTATTGGCTGTGGCTGCTTTAAAAGGTTAGGACACTTGTCAAATGGATGTCTCCGATGCTTTTTTACATGGAGATTTACTGGAAGAGGTGTATATGACAGTGCCTTTGGATTATGCTGGTAAGGGGGAGAAGGTCAATGCTGAGTCCAAGTTAGACAAAGGTCTGGTGTGTAAGCTAAAAAAAGTCCTTGTATGGTTTAAAGCAGGCACCTAGATAATGGTTCTCAAAACTATCTTCTGCTCTTTTATCCCTTGGTTATGTGCAATCCAAGACTAATTATTCCTTATTTGTTAAAAAGGAAAATCAGAAGTTTACAGCAGTATTGGTGTATGTGGATGATCTACTCATTACTGGTAATGATCAGTAAAAAATACAGTTGATTAAAGCTCAGCTTAGTTCCATTTTTCACATGAAAAACTTGGGAAATTTAAGCTATTTTTTGGGTTTAGAAGTGTTAAAGTCTTCTCAAGACATTTTTATTTCTCAGCATAAGTATACAATGAAGTTGTTGAAAGAAGGAGGTGTTTTGAATCATAAGACTTATAAACTCCCTATGGATCTTAATGTGAAGCTGCAAGCAAATGTTGGTTCTCCATTGGCTGATCTAGAAGTCTATAGAAGGTTTATTGGCAAGTTGATTTACCTTACTGTTACCAGACCTGATATATGCTACACAGTTCAACTTTTAAGCCAATTTATGCAGTCACCCACTTCAGTGCATATGCAAGCTGTTAAGCATTTGCTGAGATATTTGTTAAAAGCTTCAGGCCAAGGCATTTTACTAGCTAAAGATTTAGCTGTAAAATTAAAAGCATATTGTGATTCTGATTGGGCTAGTTGTCCAATGACAAGGAGGTCTACTACAGGTTACTGTATTTTGTTAGGTGATTCTCTAGTGTCTTGGAAATCCAAGAAACAAGCTGTTGTGTCAAGATTTTCTGCTGAAGCAGAATATATGTAGGATCCCGTTAACACTTCATAACATATATATCATACTCGAATTTGATCTAGAAAGGAGAAAGAGAGTGAGTTGTTTTGTAAAGAGAGAAAGAAGAGAGAGAGAGATGAGAGAAAATAGGAAAAGGAAAAGATTTAAAATGAAACAACTAACTTTTTCCAAAAAGGAAAAGTTACTTATATACCCCGACACATTAAAGTAACGTGCGGGATATTTAACTAGGACTCGGGCTCTGGTTTTGCTTGGGATTAAACCCGAAACATATACAATATTAGTTTAACTATCGAGCCCGATTCCCGATATTAAACTATTACAACATTAACTAATTAAATGACCGAGACTTGTACACGTAATGAACGAAATTCCTGTTCGGCTCAATATTTTAAGGCTAACAATCTCTCCCGAAGTGAGTTTATTGATGACACTCCTTCATGAGATAAATGAGATTGCTTTTGTCGTTAAGCTCATGTGGTCTTGGTCTTTCTCTTTGTTCTTTGTTGTAGGCTTGTTCCTTCATGCTTTGCGATCTTGACTTTGAGCCTTTGTCATTGTCTTTATCGTCTTTGCCATCTTGCGATCTTGTGTCTTTTACCAACATTCTCATATTATGCCTAATCTTGAAAGCTTCAAATCAGAGTTTGCGAAAGTCTTTGTCTTTAAATCTTGAGCTTTCATGATAGTTTGCCTTTGTAGAATGAGCATGAATATGTGGTAATGAATCGACTTTGGTTGATTGAGATACTGTCACCACCGTTTTAACCTGCAGGTTTACGTTAGTGATAATCAAGAAAATTGATTTGAAAATCAATCGACGTGTTACTTGTAAAAGCGTTTTTGTAACACATCGGGAGTTTTGAGCTTTTATCAAAATTCATCAACCGTCAATTCATTTACTGGACCAAATCGATATCCAGTTGTCACAAGTTTGATTCATATAGAATCTCGCAAGTCACCTACCAAGAGCTTGTTTGATGCTGACTCAAGCAGGATTTCCATCTTCATTGTGAATACTTATAGTATCACTCGGATGTTCTGGCAAATATCACAAGGATATTGCGTAGGACTCTTGTTAACAGCTTGTGAACTTGATGATGTTCAACAAGTGTTTGAAATGGAATGTGTCCTAACGAGATTTAGATTAATCTCTTGGCTCTAGACTCGATTAGTGCATTTTGGTTTTAGTACTCGGAGGCTGGAGCATATTGCCACCTATTCAATATCAACAATCTCGGAGTGAGATGTCAATAGATAACGTGTGTATCTCCGTGACAAATGAGACAAGTTTCTGTTGAGAGAAACCCGAATGGCTGGGAAGGGTTGTGCATTGCATCACTGGGTCCATGATGTCGTTTTCAATGTCAGCAATCAACTTGTGATTCTGACAGCATATGTATTGACCCGGTTTCTGCCTTAAGTTGTGTGGAGGGCTTCTTTCTTTAGACCCTTTATCCATACATTTCTTTTTCATTCTTCAACGCCTTCAATGCTTACCAGGACGTCATTACTAACACCTTGTTGTGATTGTTCCAGTGTTAGCTCAATCTTAGTCGGCATTATTCCCATATACATTCATCTCCAATCATACCTAAGGACCTCGCTATTTCTAAACTTTGGATTATCTTGGGTAGATCCTTCTGGTTTAGTTGGATTATAGGATTGATCTCTTAACCTAACCACATTATGACTTCAGAATCGTATTGAATGAAATTATAAGAGAGTTGGGTATAAGATTCGAAACCATAAAAATTTCTTACTGTTCAGCACATTGTCGTCGAATAGATCATATTTTAAATACATTTTCTCCCTTATTTTAACTAATAAAACACTTTGTTTTTGAAATACTTGTGATTAAAAATATGTCCGAAATTCTGTGGGAGAAAAATATTATCAGCTGAATGGTTTGGAGCATTTGATAATGTTCTTGAATACTAAAGAATTGTTTGTTGATGTATCCAAGAGAATTAAATTTGTTTTCATAACCCCCACCCCCCCCCATTAAATAATTAAGACCAATTTAGAAATGTTGTCTTTTGGAAAACATTGTGAGGGTGTTGGAGTGTTGAACACATAATTTTGATAGATTACTGAATTGTCATCGAGGAAATTCTTGAAAAATTGTGGTACATCTTTTTGAAAAACCACGATGTGAGTGGACTTATCTTTAACGGTAAGGGTAAGCGCACTGAAACCGTACACCATTTCCTTTTTCTTGAGCTAAATACATTGATGTTCTTGTAAGAACTGCTCAAGATCCGAGAAACGTTAATTTTCTTGTTGTGGAGGATAATTTATTAACTTCCTTAATTGAAGTCCAGGTTTATATTCTGATATTTACACATTAAGACATTTAGAAAATTTTAGAAATGACATGTTTCTGAAAACTATTTGCAACTTCGCTCGAACTTCAATTTACACACGGGGTATGTCAATGTTAATCTACATTTCTAAAGCACGTAATTGTTTATCGATTCCAAGAGGACACTTGTTCGAGTATATTCTTTTGGAAAATTTCTACTTTTTTATGATTTTGTATTTTCTGTTTGATGTTTTATATTTTTGTATTTTGCTTTCTCAAGAAATTTGTACATGGTGAATGTTGATGATGATATCAAGCAGTGCTTCATTTGTCAGAACCCTCCTGATTCAGCTAGAGTCACACATCTCATACCAATCCTGTCTGACAATGATACTTTAAACCGATCCTCAGAAGGGCTTTCGTATACATGTCTGCTAAATTGGTATTCAGTTCTGACAAATATAGTTCAATTTATACCATTTTCAACCTATTCCTTTATGATAATGAATTCGGAGTATGGATGTTTGCTTTGTTCGCGAATGAATGTACGGGGTTGCTTGATTTTGCTATGGATGATGAGAGGCGCTGTACAAACGGTATTTTGTTGTTGTTGATTCCATAATCTTAATGCTGTGTCCTTTATCCACCATTACTTGAGCACAACTTGCAGATAACGCTACTTACTCTGCCGCTGCTGAAAGGACATTGCTCTGTGTAGTTTTGTTTCTTTGACATCCAACTTACTAAGCTTTTCACAAGGATGTATCCATACAGAAGTGCTTTTCGAGTATCATTGCTATCCTGAATGAATCAGCGTCTGAAAATGCTGTTGTTCATAGACCAGATATCCTTTAGATCCAGAAGTCATGTTAATGGTACCATCTTTAGGTATTTAAAGTTCTTTTAACTCCTTGAGGTGCTTTTGTGTCTGGTCGTTCTTGGATAACGTGCACAAATAGCATACTGCTTGCACTAAGTTTGGTTTCTACTAGAGTCAATGGTAATGAGTGACCCGATCTTACTACGCCCCACAATAATTGATTGGTCTACGGAGTTCTCCACCTCCAATTATTACATCTAGTTTGGGGTTAGTATCCAAATGGTGTACCAATGGTGTGACGTTTGTACATATATGCTTTTTCAGAATTTTAAAGCGTACTTGGCCTGATTGATAAATATCCTTTTGGGGTCTGGTGGGATATGAAGTCCTAAAAAGAATTTCATCCTCCCAATTAAGGACATTTCACATCTATGTGCATTTACTTTCTCAATTCTTTTTGTTATTTAGGGTTTGTGACCCAAAAATTATTTGTCATCAAACGTAAATCTTAATTATTGCACTAGATAGTAGAATATCCTCCCCGTATTTTATCGTAAATATATTAGGATCAATGGTACCTTTAGTAAAAAATTTGGACATCAGGAAATTTAAGAGTTCATCATACCAGGCTCTTAGAGCTTGCTTTAATTTCCATACAAAGCCTTTCATAGAAGGTAGACATTTTTCTGGATGATCTGGATCAACGAAACCCTTCTGGTTTGAGCACATAAACCTCCATCCTTCAGTGGGACCATTAAGATATTTACGTTTTCACGTCTCATCAGATAGATTAGTAAGACTTGTATGATGCGTAGGCAACGGAAATCCTGAACTGCTTCTTAGCGAGCAACTGGTGCAAATGTTTCTTCAAAATTATTACCTTCTTCCTTGAGCATAACCTTTAGCTACAAGTTCGTGCTTTCCGTTGCGAATGACAGTCTGGATCTTCTTCTTATTGTTCTTCCATAAACTACTTTAGCTTTATAATCATCTTGCCAAATGTTTTTGTCGATAGTTCCTCAGATTTTCAGTCTGATCGAACTGATGATAGTTTCATACCTGCATTGCTTCGATCCTTCAAAATCAAGCCATTGCCTCCTTATTGTTCTTCCGGTTTCAAACCTATACTCTCAGTAGAGCGTGAACATACAATTTTCAGGATCTGTGGAAGGTGTCGTCTTGTTTGAACTGGCAATGGTTGGATCTTCCACGATACTGGTTCTAATGGTTGATACTCTTCTTTGGTCCATCGGTTAATCATGAACTTTGTGGTTTGAATTGAATGCTCCTCTACGGTATTATTAATGTTGCGTGAGGAAGACTCACCAATTTCTTGTACGCGTGTACAAATAGGATTGATAAATTCAGTTCTAGAAAATGATGCATTCGGTGCTTGATCATGGTTGTTGTCCTCCAGCTATGACGTGTGGCTGGATTGTTAAATATTCTTAAGTAAAGTGACTTAAGAGAAATTCCACCAGTGCTTGATCTTTTCCAATAAGAACAGTACCCAGAATTTCTCCACAAATTACTAAAAAGCTTGAGATTGCCCGTTCACGTGCCTCTGTGCATCCCATAGTCAACAAATGTATTAGGATGAGTTTTGTACATTCTGAAGAGAATTAGAGTGACGATGGAACATTGGAACATATTGGATCCTAAGGAATTTGATATCTTCAAGCTTTAGTATTTACTATGAGACAATGTTATAGTGGGTACTAATACTTGAGTGAAAATCCTCTTTCCTATTTCTTAGGCTTCCATATTCATTTTTGTCTCCTAAGAGGAGCTTTTTTGTGTCCATTTATATCCTGATGGACATCTTTAGCTATCCACCATTTCTATCCTGATTTGTTATTCTTATACACTTCCTTATGGTATCTCCTTAGATTTCTGTATAGTTGGTATCTGATGCAACTATTTCTTATAGGTGTTGCAACATATTTGTTCGCTTTTCTACTCTAGTTTATAGCACTAATAGGCACTACATCAGGCTTCTTAGTTCTAGCGTTCACGTCATTCAAGTATCTAGAAACACAAGCATCATGATTAGAATTAAACACACATTTTCCACATTTAGCACAAACAACATTCACATTCGAAGTTCTAGAATTTGAACTGTCATTACACGTAGTTACAGACTTTGTTTCTTAGATATACTAGAAAAATCCTCTATGATGGTCTTCTACTTCCTTCTTTTTAAACTTCACTTGACTATTGTTTGGCACGACCTTATCTTTAACTTGATAGCACTTAAGCTGTGGTCTGCTAACACTAGTAGTGTGATTTACTCCTAAAGATTTAGACACGTGAGGATTAGTATTCCTAGAAGAATGAGGCAACGCGGTTCTCCTGTTTTGTTTGTTGTGGTAGTCGGCAATTCTATACATCTCCTGGTTTTAAAGCACTATTCGAGTGTATTTCTGCTTGTTTTTCTATTCTGAGGCAAATTCTTGTTGAGTGACTGGTTAAACAAAAACCATCCGGAAATTAGTTTTATTAACCGACTGTTTGTTTTTGAAAACTCTATTTAGGAGAAATTTGAAAAAGGACGTCGGTTTTCCTTTAAAAATGATTGGTTTTGGTATCCGCTTGAGCTTTTGGTTGTCGATTAAACATATGGTTTATCAAATATGAGTTTCCGCAGACCCTTTCCTTTGCATTTTTCAATTGAGTTTCTTTAACTCATCTGATGGCTATGTTCTTGTTCTTGCATTTGAGCTTTCATAGCCTGTATTTCCTGATATGTTCATGTTCTTGCGAAATAAACATTTGATCCATTTTCTTGCAAATGAGTTGTTTTTCATTTGTTAATTACATTGTTGGAAAGAAGGGTTTCAAGAGTAATCGTAGTGGTTTTCAAGTTATCAAAACTCTTTCAAAGCTTATTATGAACTTCTTTGTTAACAGATTCAGTTTTCTGTTTGTTTCGATAGCCTTTTGTGCAAGACATGCACTTTCTTTGAATTTATGAAGATACATGCATTGTAATTCAGCATTAAGCATTTAAATCTGACAGAGATTGCAAATATGAACTATGTACATCCTTAGACACAAACTCTTCAAGAAGTAGATCATATATGTTTGAAAAATAGCTTTTCAGATTCAAAGTTCGTCAACCTCTTTTTCAGGGATTTAACGATATCATAATTGTATACATTTCCGTTTAACCTCATGTTTTCAAACAAAACTATCATTTTGTGATTTTATGGAAAGAGGCATTAATAAGGTTTTTATCAAAACTTCCATATCTTTAGCAGTTTTGGCACCCGAAAATAAACTTAGTATGATTAGACCAAGCTTGTTCACAAATCGTTCTAAATGATTGATGTTTAAATTGTCATGTCGTTAAAACTTGACTACTTTTACTAATGGGATTTCGAAACGGGTATGAAAGGCACTTTTTTAGGCAATGTTTTGGTATTGTTCTAACAACGGTTTTCTCCTTTTATAATTTTAACTATCAAACACAACACAGCGCCCAACCATCTAGCAGCACCACCCCCCCCCCCCCACACCCTCCACCCCCCTCTCTACCGAGAACAAAAAGAAAGAGATAATGTTGCAACTGATAAAGATTACTCCAATGGGAGGGTGTACTCTTAAAAATTTCATAAAGACTATTCTGTCTTCTGTTTCGTTTTGTGTAATCATATGGTTTAACATAATCTTTATTCAATTTTGATCTACTCTCATTTGCAAGAGTCATGGTCTCTTCCCTATTGGGGGAAAATCTGTTTTGCAATATCAGAAGTATCATATGGGATCTCGTACAAACAGGGCTTCTCAGATTGAGCTTTCTTGATGGTACCTTGGACTAGCAATAGGGTTTGTCTTACCATTATATGTCGAGCATTAGGGTGCTAAACCATATGAAATGGTCTGAATTGACTGATTACGAGTATAAACAATTTCATTCAAAAACTTTAATTGCTTGTCCATTTCAATCATCTTGTCAATATCTTTCTCTTCCTTAACCTTTAAATCCGAAATGACCTTGGTTTTCTCTTTGAGATAACCTTCTAGTTGTGACTTTGTTAAAAGACTCTTTTTTACTAACTCATCGTGTTTTTGATTGACAACTAAAATTTCATAGGATTTAGTTTTTAAACCTTCTTTTATGTCAATGTCTTTATGAGCTAATAGTCCTAGAGTTTCATTTAACTTTCTGTTTGAAGAATGTCTAATCCAATTCGTCGGTCATTAATGCTATGTACTTCTCAAGCTCATTCTGTTTGTTCTGAAGTGCTCAATAAGACAACTCTATCGACAACTAGTTGCCTTCCCCAGAGGACTCTTCTAGTATGGGTCAAGGGTTAGTTTTGCACTCATCTTAGTTCTTTGAGTCAATGATGCGTTTGCTTTCTTTTATTTTGCTTTAAAATCGTTTGTTTTCCTCAGTTTCAAGAGTTAACTTTGCAATTAAATTACAAGCGCAGCGACGCTCTCAGCACATTCTGCCTGTATTATTCTTTGAATGTTGTCTTTCATTGGCAAAACTTATTTTCATCATTGTTTTGTACCTGTTCCAATGGCTGTTCTGTTGAATGGGTTCTTCTGGTAAGACCTACTGAATCTTTGCCATGCAAACTAGATGTGCTTCCAATTCCTGTTCATACAATCTCTTCCATCTGTGTCCGCTAGGCCATTCAGACATTGGCTCGGCTTGTGTGGAACACCTTGTTCAGCTTGTTTGCACTTCATCATCTTTTCTTGTGATACGAGTAGTTTTAACACACTTTGGCTTTTGCATTCTTTGCCATAAGTGGTCCCAATCCCTTGCCAGTTAAGTGCCACTGTATCGTTTGTTGCACTACAGGCCTGCTACAGTTTCTTTAGTCCCAACAAACTGCTCTTTGTCTTTGTTTCCCAATCTGCCCATGACTGATTGTCGTTGTTATTACCTTGGTGTTGGTATCTTCCGTCTTGTTCCTAGAGTTTGAAGAGGTTCGAAGTTGTTGTTTGTAGGTTTGTAGGTTTCTTGAATACTTTGCAGGAGTGCCAAATTCTTTTGCATGTCTTATCCCTTGAGACTTGTCAGATCACCGATCTTCTTCAGATATGACTCAAATTAAGGTGTAAATGGTTTGCGATATCTTTTCCCTTTGTGTAGGTTGATGAATAGGTCTTGTTAGAAAAGATGATGTTGTTAGATCTTTAGGTTTTGGTTGCTTGATAGTAATTATCTGAATATGGATGAGATAGCCGTAAGAAGTGCTAATGGATTTGCACTTTTGGCTATTCTCTCACCACGGATATCATTAACTTCATTTGATACTGCTTCAGAATGTCAAAAATTATGTGATATGAGATGGTGTCTATTTCTTTTGATTGCATTGACACGTCACAATCTTGACCATTCCTGGTTGTAGTTATCCGCGTTGAAGAAATTGGCAACATTCACTTTGCATTGTAGTAACTTACCAGTTGATTCCTTGTCAATCAGTCATCAGTTTATAAAACTGTGAGTTATACGACTCCCATTGAATCTCCATCTCGAGAAGTAAACTTCGCATAAATTCCAGAAAAAGATTTGGTCTTACATCTTGATGTACGTTCAATGATTCCCCATGTTGTAGCTTTCATTGGCTATCACATTATTCGTTGTTTTTACAAGCTCAACAGTGGGAAAAGATTTCATTTCCATTAATACCAGTTAAAAGAAGAAAATTGCCTATTTTTTCAGACAGAAAAAGTGTATCTTTGTTCTTTGGTCAGTTCAATATGTTTTAATTTGTTGTATGTTGTTGAACAGCAGGAACACCTCTCCGTCTGGCAGTCAAACGTTGAAAATATGTACAGTAGATGGCCGTATGACCCAGATAGGTATTGCTTTTCTCAGTCCTCTCACCATTGGTTTCGTGTCAATGTACTTAAAAACGTGATCTCCATTGTGAATATCTTCCTGGTCCAAGCATTGGTGGACGATCTTTTGAACCAGCTGCCATGATATTATTATGCATTTGACTATCTGTTGAGGATGTATTGACTGGAGTAGACATGATGAATGAATGGATATTAACTATGAAGTGTAAAAGTTGTTGGATCTTAAGTGGATATGTGGATTGATGTTGGTGTGGTTAAGTATCGCAATTCACGTTCACGGGATTTTACACGTTATGATTAAAAATGATAAATGAATTAAGTGATTTTACGAATCTCAATAGAAAACCGTAAATGGAATAATCGCTTGTTGTTTGAGGTTTGTTGATTGTATGATTATAATGCAGTTTCAAGTCCTTGTTGATGGTTTGGGTTTTGGGTTTATGGTTATTGATGATTTGTTTGGAATTCGTCGAAGTTGATTAAAACTAGAATATTTTACCTTTTATCAAAAATCTAAATTTGGTGTAAAAATAAGCTAAAAAGGCTATAGAAAAAATTATATTTTACTTAATTTTTCCCGCCAAAAAGTCGCTAAAAAGGTGTCGACCGAATTTTTTTTTACCCTATTACCAAAATTTGAATTTGATGTAAAAATAAGTTAGAAAGGCTATATAAAAAATTACATGTTACAAAATTTTTTTCGTAAAAAAGTGTCGCTAAAAAAGGGTGTCGTCTGGATACTTTTTTTTTAAATCAAACCGCTGCGTTAGGTGTTGAGCAAACCGCCTTGAAATTTTGACCAAACCGCCGTGTCAATTAGCAAATCGCCGCGTATTATTTTAATGCAAACCGCCATGATTTTTGATAACTCGCTGCCTAGATTTTTTATTCAAACCGCTGCTGTTTTGACCAACTCGCTGCCTTAATTTTTTACTTAACTCGCCGGCTTTTAAAAAAGCAACTCGCCGCCTATTTTTTTTTCTCAAACCGCCGTGTAAATATGGCAAACCGCCGGCTATTATTTGATTAAAATAATCAACTCGCCTTTGACCAGTCAAACCGCCTCCTAGCTTTTTCCTTAAAAAGTGGATCTTGTCCCCTTTCCTATCAAACCGCCAGCTAGAAAAACAATATTATAACCAACTCTCCACGAAGAACACAAGGACGAATTGAGCAATATTAACCCAAATAAGCTTTCTAGCCACGAAACTAAGCTATTACATGCAATACTAAGTGTGTATAACAAGATTAAACACACACTAACGCTTGTTTCTTTGTGAATCTTCCAATATGAAGCAAACCTCCACGAAGAACACGAAATAAATCCGAACCTTATAAGCTTTGTAATCGAACTAGGAGCTTGTAAATCTCTTGTAATAGCAACACATGAACCTCTTAAGCATTTATAACAAGAAACAACAAGATTAACCAACCAATTAAGCCCAAAATAAGCTTTGAGCCGTGGGCTTTTTTTTAACCAAAATAAGCTATGAATTTGAGCTTATTAACCACAAATGAATCACGAATCAACCCTTGAAGCTCTGGTACCAATTGTAGGATCCCGTAATCACTTCATAACATACATCATATAAGAATCAAACTAGAAATTAGAGAGAGATGAGTTGTTTTGTAGAGAGAGAAAGAAGAGAGAGAGAGAGAGATGAGAGAGTTTAGGAAAATGAAAAAGATATATTTTTAACAACTAACTCTTTTTTAAATAGAAAAGAGTTTATATACCCCGTCGCATTAAATGACGCGCGTGATATTTAACTAGGACCCGGGCTCGGGTTTTGCTTGGGATTAAACCCGAAACATATACAATATTAGATTAACTATCGAGCCCGATTCCCGATATTATACTATTACAACATTAACTAATTAAATGACCGAGACTCGTACACGTAATGAACGAACTTCCAGTTCGGCTTAATATTTTGAGGCTAACAAAATCTTTTATGAACCTTCTATAGAAACCGGCATGTCCTAGAAAGCTTCGAATGGCTTTCACATACATTGGATATGGTGGTTTGGAAATTGCCTCGATTTTTTCTTTATCGACCTCAATCCCAAAACCTAAGACCTTATAGACGAGGATGATTCCTTCCTTTACCATAAAGTGCAATTTTTTCCAGTTCAATACAAGGTTGGTTTCTTCGCACCTTTTTAGCATCTTCTCTAGGTTTTTGAGGCAGTGGTTGAAAGAACTACAAAAGACGAAAAAATCGTCTATGAATACTTCCATGCTATCCTTGATAAGCTCATGGAATATTGCTATCATGCAGCGTTGAAAAGTGGCTAGGGCATTGCATAATCCGAAGGGCATTCGTTTGTATGCGAAGGTCCCGTAAGGGCGGGTGAACGTGGTTTTCTCTTGATCTTCAGGGGCGATAGGGATTTCAAAGTACCCAGAAAACCCGTCTAGGAAGTAGTAGTATTCATGCCTGATATGTTTCAAAAGCTTTAAATTTGTAAGACTGAAAATACCAGATAATTTTATGGAAACACACGGGTAAAAGTATAACCCACGTATGTACTATAATCTTTTTAGGTAAGACCAGGTCGTTCTACAAGGATTTGAGTAGTGTTCAAATAATCAGAATGAAAATAGACTTTAACAATTTTAAAAGTAACTTTAATTTTTACCAATGATAATAAGGATGACTACTCGAATAGCTCAAAATAATTTATAAGTGTTGGAAATGATTTGACCTCAAAGATGGGGCATTAATTTATAAAAAAGATTTCTCGTCAGAAAACGTTTTCACAAACTAACTTGTTTAACCCAAGACTTATATTTAGTTAACCAGACCAAATGTGTCACTCAAATAGTTCAGTTACTAGTATATCAAAGATTATTTGTTTATCAATTTACGAAAGTGATTTCTCGGCACAAACGATAAAGACCATAGATAAATCTTTAAAACCACGTAGATCATAACGTTTCTTTCGACCTATACCGATATGATTATATAATTCAAGTTGATAAGCAAAACTGATAAGATAAGATATAATAGGATCGCAACATAAGCTTGAGATTAAAGAAATCAAGATCATACCAAACACTTATTTATTATCATAACATCATCGAGTAGTCATGAGAGATTTAGCCTCTCATGGCTAAGGAGTTCATAACAAAAGTAGAATTAACATAAACTTCCATTATTTCAATAACTAAGTTGACAACCATCTTCGTTCTTGATCGTTAGATCTTTATTCTTCAAAGGTAGTGGTGTTTTTTTAGTATTTTTATGGATGAGGGACAAAAGGATTGGTGTGTGTGTGAAGAAGAAGATTTGTAGAATGAGAGAGGAGTGGGAGGAATGATTTGAAAGAGAAATTTTGTCCTCTATTTATAGGTGAATTTAGGTGAATAAGTTTCGAGGACATAAGAAAATAGTAAGGCGCACTTGGTGATTAATGCGATAGTTTAAATGCTGATTGAGAGTGCTGCAACTAGGTAATATGTGCGGCGTACTTAGTGTGTTAATGCATTTGCATTAAACTCTTCATTTATTTCTTCTCATCAGATGGAAAGTGCGGCTCACTTAGGTATAAGTGCGGCGATTTTCGGCTATATAGGTAAGTGCGGCGTACAATAATGGAGTGCGGCGTACATCTTGTAATTTTAGCTTGAAATCTTTTCTTCTCTTTGTATTTTCCTTTCAAAGTACATAATTTCTTGAGTTTTAGTTAGTAGTGTCTTCAAGTGAACTTGCAAGCAATTTAGACTATTAAGTATCGAAAGTTCACGAGAAATGATAAAATATATACAAATAACGCCATAGAAAACATGTATAATTTGGGCGTTATCAAATCCCTCCACACTTAGCTTACTGCTTTCCCTCAAGCAATTGAAGCGAGAAAATAAAATCATTTATCGTGACGTGGACAAAATTAGATTTTATAAGAGATTGCACATTAGGTAACTTTTCAGGCATAGACATATAACATAGCACCTCGCATAGGAATAGTGTTTGGTTTTTTTTAATTCACTCAGCCACTTAGGTAGGGTTGTATATTTGTAAGACACTCAATTTGCACAGACATAATCTAGACATCTACTATAGGCTTGTACTTAACACATAAACCTGACCGAAGGGCGGAACTTGGTATTTGGAGTGGATACAACTTCACGTGCCGAAACATAAGCCTTTATTTCATTGAACAACTATAACACACATATAACTTCTTCTTTTTTACCAAATATGATAACTAAGGCTTGGCACAAAACTTCTTCATTTAACTTTAGGATTTCAGCAACTTAGCACTAAAAGGAGTGCTCGCAGGGACTTGCGGAATTCATAATATGCAGTAGATTAGGCTTCGGTCTAGTAAATGATGATTATGCACAAGTTCTAGAGCTTCTAAACTACTGGCTCTCTCAAATATAATTATCAAACCAAATTACAATGTTCCAGAAAAAGGCGACATAAGACCATACGCAACATCCGTTACTGCGGACATAGACATATGACTGCATTCAAACCTTAACTCGAACAAGCTAAAGGAATCTATTATCTTGGGTATCAAAGGTGGTTACCCGAATATTCTAAAGGTTTAAAATTCTCACAATTTAGTAGACTGGGTTGTGTTAGCTATAATGTCAATCCGGTTAGATTTGCCTTACTAAGAGCATTTTATATATATATATATTTTTTTGGCAGGGCAAACATGAAAGGATATGATTAATTTTCCTATTTGGCTCCCCTCCACACTTAAGTTGAACATTGCCCTCAATGTGATAACTAATAATAGAGATAAAATAGGGAAAATTAAGGAAAAACGGTACTTTCTGGGGCATAGAGAAATGTATGGTTGCAGTAGAGCTATCCTTGAGCATACTTTATAATTTTTCATATACTTAAGCTAAAATACCTGCATAAAAGTAAACACACACAAAAAAATTTGTTCTTGATTTTGTTTAGAAAAACTAAATAAAGGATATTAGTAGAAGAATGGAGGAGGGACTCCTTCACACTTAAGTGAAGCACGGGTTAGCTCCTGAGAAGTGCTTAATTTTTAGAGAGTCGTTAGCTGGACTCATACTTCGGGAGTCATTCTTTTAGGAAAAAGGGAGTTACTGCATCCCTTGGGTCATTTATTCTTCTTCATGATATAGTTTGAGTCGATTTCCATTTACTATGAACGTCTTTCCATCTTTTCCTTACGAGTTCTTCATCATCCGGATGATATGGGATTTTTCACTATATATGGTCCTAACCATCGAGATCTAAGTTTCGACTGTTTAAATTTGTACTTTAAGTGAAAGAGTAGGACTTTATTTCCTTGTTTGAATTCTTTTCTCATTCTTAACTTTCTGTCGTGCCAGACTTTGGTTCATGCCTTATATAAACGGGAGTTTTCATAGGCTTGGTGTCGAAGTTCATCTAACTCATGCAACTGAAACATTCTTTTCTCACCAGCAGCGATAAGATCAGGGTTGCAGTTTTTCAAAGCCCAGTATGCACGGTGTTCAATTTCGAATGGTAAGTGGCAGTTCTTTCCATATATTTAGTTTGGTTGGGTGTGGTACGGTATAGGTGTTTTCCGTAGGGATGTGCGAACAAGCCCAAGAGCATTATCAAGTTTTCTTAGAACCGTAAATTGCTGGATTGTCTTTACAGTTTTTCAAGAATTCTTTTATAGAGCTTATTGTGTTTTCAACTTGACCACTAGTCTGAGGATGATATGATGTGGAGAAACGGTGATTAAATCCATATCTTTTCATGGTTTTTTCCATTATTTTGTTGAAGAAGTAAGTTCCTTGATCGCTGATTAGAGCTTCGGGCATTCCGAAATGACAGAAGAGTTTTTTCAAGAAGGCGACAACTACTCGGGCATCATTAGTTGGTAAAGCCTGAGCTTCGGCCCATTTAGATACGTAATCTAAACGTTAGATGTATTGAAACTTTAAGACTTCAGGAATGGTCTCATAAAGTCGATACACCATATGTCAAAAATTTCACATACTTGAATGTTATTTAAGGGCATCTCATCACGTTTTGATATATTTCCTGTCTTTTGGCATGCTTCGCAAAGGCGAACTAGAGTATGAGCTTCTTTGATTATTTTCGGCCAGTAAAATCCTGAGTCGAGGACTTTTTTAGCAGTTATGTTGGGTCCATAATGTCCACCTGTCGGTCCATGGTGACATTGATCTAAAATGATTCAGGATTCTGGTCCAGATATACAGCGTCTGATCATACCGTCAGAACATACTTTGGTATAATATCACAGACTAAAGGTAAGGCTCTTCCCAAAAGTAGTGTTTGAGGTCGGAGAAAAAATTATTCTTTTGTTAGTATGTCATCCCTTTTGGTATAATATCACAGACTAAATAGTTTGCAAAGTCTGCAAACCAAGGTTCATCTTTGGTGTTGATTTCCATCAAGGTTTCTCTAAGAAAATTTTCGTCGACTTTACTGTTATCGCTTGTTTCATCATTTTCAATTCGGGACAAATGGTCAGGTACAAAATTTTCCGTTCCTTTTTTGTCTTTGATTTCTATGTCGAATTCTTGTAAAAGTAAGATCCATCGAATAAGGCGTGGTTTAGCATCTTGCTTCTTGAATAAGTGCCTTAGGGCTGAATGATCAGTGTTAACAATAGTTTTTGACAGAATAAGATAAGATCAAAATTTGTCGAATGCAAAAACTACAGCCATAAGCTTTTTCTCGATTACGGTGTATTTTTGTTGAGTTGGATTAAGAGTTTTACTTGCGAAGTAGATTGGGTGAAAAATTTTACCATCTTTTTGGCCTAAAACGGCTCCTACTGCGAAATCACACATAAAACTCAGAAGCAAGCACATTTTTGCCATTTTTGATCCGTTTTGGGTTTATTTGGGCCTTTTTTAAGCATAAATAGATAAGTGTAATCTACACTTATCAATCATCGAATTCGAATGGAATATCTTTTTCAAGCAGCTTAGTAAGAGGTTTGGCGATTTTCGAGAAATCTTTAATGAAACGTCAATAAAAATCGGCATGTCCGAGAAAGCTTCTATTACCTTTAATATTGGTCGGGGGTGGAAGTTTTGAGATTACGTCGATTTTTGCTTTGTCGACTTCAAGTCCTGCACTAGACACTTTGTGTCCAAGCACAATTCCTTCTTTAACCATGAAGTGACACTTTTCCCAATTTAGGACAAGATGAGCATCTTTACAACGCTGGAGCATTTTATCAAGGTTGTTTAGACATGTGTCGAAAGAGTTTCCAAAGACAAAAAAATCGTCCATGAATACTTCGATGGATTCTTCGATCATATCGTGAAAGATTGCCAACATGCACCTTTGGAATGTGTCAGGAGCATTACATAACCCGAAAGGCATTCGCCTATAAGCGTATGTTCTGAAAGGACATGTGAATGTTGTTTTCTCTTGATCATTAGGATCGATAGGAATTTGAAAATAGCCAGAAAAACCATCGAGGAAACAGAAGTATTTATTCCCTGCGAGTCTTTCTAACATTTGATCCATAAATGGCAAAGGGAAGTGATCTTTTGTGGTTGCTTCATTGAGTTTACGATAATTGATGCATACTCGCCAACCCGTAACGGTTCTTGTTGGAACAAGTTCATTATTTTCGTTGGTTACAACTGTAATTCCACCCTTTTTTGGTACACAGTGAATAAGACTAACCCAAGGACTATCGGCAATAGGATATATAATACCGGTATCCAAGAGTTTCATGATTTCTTTTTAACGACTTCTTGCATGTTTGGGTTTAACCTTCTCTGTTTTTGGACAACTGGTTTCTTGTCATCCAGAAGTTGTATCTTGTGTTTACAGAATAATGGCCAGATACCAGGAATATCTGTTATTTTCCAAGCAAAAGCTTGCTTATACTTTTTAAGGATGGATACAAGTTTGTTTTTTTCTTGGGAAAGCTGAGATGGTATGATAATAGGAAGAAAAGAAGGTTCTTCTAGGATTTCATCGATAACATCGACACTGAAACAGGTATCATCGTTCGAATAAGACTGCTTCATTGCAGAATCGATATTAAAAATCATTCGTTCAGTTCCAACTCCAAGGTTGAGTTGTTTCTGTTTAACTCGAATAACTGCATCAGCAGTATGAAGAAATGGTCGTCCCAAAATGAGGGGAACTTTACTATCTTCTTCTATTTCGAGAATGACAAAATCAGCAGGAAATGTAAATTTACCAACTTCAACGAGCATATTTTTAGCTATTCCAACAGGGTATTGGAATGATCTATCGGCTAATCTTACGCTCATTTTGGTAGGTTTATGAGTTTCAAGAGATAGTTTTGCGTATAATGAATATGGCATAAGGTTAATACTAGCACCAAGGTCAGCTAAGGCATTGCAAGAGAAAGTTTTGTTAAAATTGCATGGAATAAGAAAACTTCCCTAGTTTTGGTGGAACTTTATTTTGAATTATTGATGAACTTTCATCGCTTAAGAAATGATTTTGTGCTTATTGCTGATTAGTTCCTTGAGAAACTTTCCATAATTAGGCATTCCAGCTAAGACGTCGATAAGAGGTACATTGATTCGGACATCGCAGATCATGTCAAGGAATTTTCCGTATTGGGCTTCCATTTTTTCTTTCCTTAGGCGTTGAGGATATGGAATTTTTGGTTTATATGGTTTAGGCAATGGAGTTTCTTTGGTTTGTTTTGGATTTTGAGTTTTTGGTTGTGGTGTAGGTTCGTCTTCTTCATCATCACTATCAAAATTGACAGGGGTTTCAGAATTGTCTTGTTGGTTATTTGGGTTAACTGGTTAGTTATAGGATTTACCACTTCTTGTTAATACAACATTCACATGCTCATTACAAGATTATGGTGGTTGATAGGTTTTGGAGTTGTGTCCTTTTGGGTTTGGTTGAGTGTTACTTGGAAGAGATCCAAAAGGTCGACCAGACTGCTTGTCAGCAAGTCTATCAAACTTAGTTTCAAGATTCTGGATTGAGGCTTGGTGATTTTTGGCTACGGTTTCGAGTTGGGTTTTAAGGTCCATAAATGTTTCTTTGACGAAAGCGTTGGTTGTTTGCTGAGATTTCATGAAATCGTTGAATTGTTTTTGAAGATCATAAGGTTTTTCATTGGTAATGGATCGGTAATTGTCTCGATTGTAACTACTTTGTTCGTTTGAACGCCAATTATCGCGATTTCAGTCTCGATCGCGGTAATTATTGTAAAAACGAGTCTTATGAAAAGTTTGCATGAATTTAGCCTCTTCTTCACGAGACATGGGTATTTCATCTTCATCAAGATCGGGTTTAGTTTTTTAGCTTTGGACTGGAGTTCTTTGTACTGAGTATCCATTTTCAGGGTCATGGCATCCATTCGGGCCATAATTTTGTCAGTATCGGAATTACTGCTGCCTCCATCGACGAAAGTAACAGTTTTCTTAAGAGTTGATTTGGTTTTTTGATTTTTATCCCAGTCGAGCTTGAGTAAGACTTTATCTTCGAGAAGTTGATAAGCTTGATTTGGTGTTTTATAGAGGAAAATACCACCGGTTGCGGCATTAAGAACTTCTTGGGTTATTTCACTGAGATCGTGATAGAAGATTTTGATAATATTGCCTTTGGACAAATTGTGACCATGGCAGTTTTGGAGAATTTCCTTCATACAAAGCCAAGCATCGGTTAAAGATTCATTTTCGTGTTGAGAGAAAGCTCGGATTTCTCCGAGGAGTCGGTCGAAAAGAGTTGGGGGGAAAGAATCGGCTAATGAAAGCAGTTCGAAGTTCATCCCAAGTGTTGATAGTTCCTTTGTTGAGTTCGTCTAGCCATGTTTTTGCTTCTCCGGTTAGTGATAGGGGAAACATCATTAGGCGGACGACTTCATTTTTGGTGTCTCTGTATTTGAACATATCGCAGATTCCGAGGAATTTGTGAATGTGTTTGTGAGGATCAGTTTTGGTTCTGCCATCAAATTGGTTTCCTTTGACAAGAGTCAAGTGGTTACCTTTAATAGCAAATTCATTCGTGGTTTCAGGAATAGTGATCACGAAACCAGGAGTTGGTGCGACAACATGGTCAGCAGCCCACATGGGTTCATCATCCATTGGATAGAGATTTTTAAGAATCACGAGAAAGTAACGAAAGTGGTTGATGTCGAGAATTGGCGGATAGACAACTCTCGGGTTTTGAGGTGGGTTGTTTCTTTGATTAAAAGGAACTCTCTTGTTTCGTCGACGAAGTCTTCGATTCAGAGTACGTTCAGGTTCAGGTAATGGTTTAACAAGTTCAGAATTAGAAGCACGTGTATGCATCCAAGGGAGAATTTGGTTGGGGTTAGTTTGCCAGAAAACTGTACGGTGATTTTTTTGAAAAAGAAGGGGAGTTAAAATAATTTTCCAGAGTTGACTATAGAATAACTTAAAAATCCCCGGCAACGGCGCTAAAAACTTTGATGTGTTTCAAAAGCTTTAAATTTATAAGACTGAAAATACCAGATAATTATATGGAAACACACGGGTAAAAGTATAACCCACGTATGTAGTATAATCTTTTTAGGTAAGACCAGGTCGTTCCAAAGGGATTTGAGTAGTGTTCAAATAATCAGAAAGAAAATAGACTGTTAACAATTTTTAAAAGTACTTTAATTTTATCCATGATAATAAGGATGACAAACTGAATATTTAAAATATAACTTATAAGTGATGGAAATTATTGACCTCAAAAAGATTGGGCATTAATTTATGAAAAAAGAAATTCTCCAGACGAGTAGATAACGGTGGGATTCCACAAAGCGTAACTTGTTTACCCCCGGCGGACGTATATGTTTAGGGTGTAAGGCCAGACCAAATGTGTCACTCAAATAGTACAGGGGGATACGGTAGAACTATCAAAGTGCGAAAGTATGGTGTTAGTCAGCGGGGATGTTGACCGGAAAGTGGATTTCTCCTTCGCGAGAACGAGTACAAGACGGCGAGATGCTAACAGCCGAGCTGTTAAAGACGCGTTACGAGATAGAACATGAACGAGGGGACTTTCACCTATACGCGGGGATATGATTGAGTATAATTCAATTTGATAAGGGTCAAGTGGAACTGTGGGTGGCGAAGTGCATATAGAGTGCACTGAGATCATAGAGATTTACTTCGTAGAGAGAGATCTTAAGGCTCTCTCTGGCGTATATACAGCAAAACATAGGATCGAATAGACAGCCGACCAAGCGCAGCAGTGACGATATGGCTCGAGGAATTCGCGGTATCACGAACTATGCGCTGTAGTGGTGCTCTAGTGAGTGCTGATTTCGTGAGTCGCTGCGGACCATTTACGTAATATGAGGTGAGCCTTCACACAGACTCTACGGATAGTAGCACTCATAGGCTCGAATCAGTCTCTCTATCAATACAATGGACACACTAGATAACTTTAAGTAGGCCACAACCGTGTATGTTGTCAGAGTCACGTGCTATTAGCAGTTTCGGAGTTAGATCTGGTATTCTCTCTTGATCTCTCTGAGTATTCTACATGTCATTGGAGTATTAGGAAACTACGGTACTATAGTAGAATGTAGTGTGTGATATGTTATATTCTATGGCGAGAATAGTAGTGAGGCTCATCTTCAACAGAGAATTTAGTACATGTGAATAGAATTCTACATAGACATAGTCACTATACTGAGTATATAACTACGGCGAGTCATCTAGTCTTAGCGTGAGTGAGGGAGTACAGTACAGCGAAGTGCTATCACAATGGCGCATGGTGGACGTAATATGTCTGTTCCGCGAAGAGGTGAGAGCATCTTGTGTGTAACTGATGTAGCGTATTTCTAGAAGAGAGAGTCACACAGTACGGATAGAGATTGTGCGGGCGTGCGAGCTAGAGTGTTCTTGTGTCTGTACACTAGATGAGGCGACGATCGTGGTGATGGTACTCGGTTCGATTGACGTAATGTGAGGGTGCTGTGGTCATCATACCAGCATGGCGTAGTGGACCGATGGCGAGTTTGTTGGGTCGAGAGAGGGGCTCTATAAAGGATAACGTTTCTGAATGTTCATATTATACATAGTATAGATAGCATTATCACACAGGATCAGGCGATGTCCTCAGCAGAGACATGTGACAGTATGTAGTGAGCGTGGGCGCATTTTACGGTATAATTATGCGTGCGGTTACATCGAGCTCAATACTTAATGTTTTTCACTATGTAGGTAAGTGCCGTACAATAGGGGAGTGCGGCACACAACTTGAACTTTTACTTGAAATCATTTCTTCTCTTTTGTATTTTGTCTTTCAAAGTATGAATTTTCCTTGAGTTAGTTAGTAGTGTCTTCAAGTAACCTGCAACAAATTTTAGACTATTAAGTATCAAAAGTTCACGAGAAATGATAAAATATATACAAATAATGCCATAGAAAACATGTATAATTTGGGCGTTATCACTCTAATAGAATTCTAGGGGTTGAGAGAAGATTATTTTTGTATTCTTATGTTTTATAGAAAGCAGGTAAATCATATGGTTTGAGAGATTGGTTTGGTTTTAGCTATTAACCTAAATAATATTCTATGCTAATTGGATAACAATACATGTAAAAGATGCATATTCATTTAATCATCTATTACTCCCTAGATTGCTTCTCCTAGTGTTGTTGCTTTTGTCACACTTGTGATGATCTGTGTAATTATTTCTTAAGTCATGAACGAATTACACAAACCCGCCGTCTATTTAATATTCTGTTAGGGCAACGCGCAAGTAAAGGTAGTAATGGAAGACAATCTCTATTACAAGGCCCCTAAGAGTATATTAAATGCATGTGAAATATATTAAGAGTGGATCAACCATATTAGGGGGCAAGGTAGTACGAAGACTGTTACCCGATGGTATCCTTTCTACACAATCATGTTTCCCTAGACATATCAACAGCAATACAGACAAAAGATGGTTTTCTAAAGCCTAACATGCACATCCATCACAAGAAGCAACATCACTAAGATCTACATTCTAGGTTACATTAAAGATAAAGCAAGAATAATAATGAATCAAACAACAAGACATATTGAATGATTAAGATAATCTTACTTGATTAAAACATGAATTGAAGGAGTTACAATAGGGTTTTGAAGCCCTAAAATCGTCCTAATAAGCTGCCAAACGAACTAGGGTTCGTCTCCCCTTTTTACTCTAAAGTTACACACTTAAAACCCTAAAAACAGATTTGTATATATAGATAAATCGTTGCGACAGCGACGCATTTTAATCGTGACGCCGTCGCAAAAGAGAATATTCTAGATGTTGGGTTGGTTCGTGCGAGCTGACGCCGTCATGAAAGGTTGTGACGCCGTCACGAAGTGGGTTGTGACGGCGTCGTGTAGAATTGGTGACGTCGTCTCTAGTCGCTGAGAACATAATCTTGAGAGATGTTGATGTAGGTCCATAGTCTCATCCGTTTCTTCTCTAAATGAGCCCAAGTCACGTGTATTTCCTCCAAATGCCTTTCAAATGCTAAATACCTGAAAAAAATGATTAAGTACCTATTTTAGGCATAAATGCATGATTTAGGAGGTTAAATGACCCCGAAAAAGTGCATAAAATGACACCTCATCAAATACCCCTACACTTGGGATTTGCTTGTCCTCAAGCAAATGGGCTTTTCTACCTAAACAATAGCAATATGAGGGTCATTTAACCTACTCTTTAAAAGTATTTTACAACACAACCTTCTAGACATCGTAATTAAAAGCACGGAAAGTATATACTAGCACCTCACATAAGTGTTTGGGATTCACTCTTTCTCTCGGGTGTATAATAAATTATAACATAATGGGGAAATGGAAAATCATCACTCATTATCTGTCATAGCATATAAATTACCATAGGCTTGGTAAAGGATCAAACCTCCACCGCTAGGCACAAGCATTATTCATTACTATCTAAGAGGTCTTTTTTAAGGGTTGTGGGGTGTAGGTGTAAGATAACATGGGGTTTATAACACGTACCCCTACACTTGAGCTTTTTACATACTCGATTATTTATAATCTAACTAATGACCCGATTTGAGGTGGATCAAAATAACATGGAGATCATCTAACAAATGTATAGGGGTATTGACTTAACTTTTCTTCCCTATTTTTCTGCGAAATAAATACCACCATGAATCCCAATCATCCCAAAACTGTATTTACAAGGATAAGGACTTAGCAACCGTGTACTCAAATAATTAACTTGGGTTAAAACAATAATGTACTAAAAGTGAGTACATACAAGGTAGGCTAAGGCGATTTGGGTGCATCAATTGGTTTAAGGGTTAACAATGCTCTTCATTAATAGTCCGGCTTAACCAGAAAAGTACGAGAACCGTGAAAAAGGATAGGCTCGAAGGGTTGTACTAGGGGTATCCTGCACTAAAATTGAGTGCATGACAAGGGTGTGGGATAGTTTTATGATTGAGGTGACCATCATAACAATTACAGGCTTAAAACATGGGTTAATCCTATTGCCTCTTATCAAGCAAATCCTAATACTTACTATGCGGTCTCAGGATGCATCACAAAAACAAGTTCTAGAATTTAATATACTACTGGTACACTCATATAATTTAAACCAACCTCAATGCTCCAGAAAAGGCTACAAAGACCACATGTACACATACTAACAACGGAATAGATTTATATAACCGCTCACTCCTTAACTCGAGAAAGCTAAAGGTATAAACTATCTTGGGTATCAATAATGGATACCCGAATTCTTATAGATCTAAAGGCGAACGTCACATTTTTGAGGTGGAATTCTGAGGGTTTTTGTGCTAGTCATATACATTCCTGTCTATGAGACACTAATAATACTCAGTTTTCGTCAGTATGTGTTGTTGATAGAAATAATGCCTAAAAATATTATTAATATTTTTCACATCTTTACGTTTTGACAATCGCAAAATATAAAAACGTTCGATGTAAAATTCAACGTAAACAAGTAATTAGTAGTAAATTTTCATTTTGAAAATTATATCACTTAAATGTATGAATAAATAAATGTTTAATGCATTTTATGATTAAAGGAAATTTTTATTCAACCTCACACTTTTATAAAATGTTGTAAATATTTTTATAAACATTACAAAACATTTTCTACAATTAAAAGAAATGTTTTATTCAAAATAAACATTTTGAAATTCAAATTTTCGGACCTAAAACGGCTAGAAAGTTCCAAAAAATCCCCCCTACACAAAAGGACAAACTGGGGAGCGCCCAGTCTAGGGCGGCCCCCTTAAATACACGGGCGACCCCCTTATCTTTAAGGGGACCGCCCACCTATTTAAGGGGACCGCCCATAGGTGGACGCTCCTCCAGATTGTCCTATAAATACTGGACTATTCCCCACTATTTTTTCACCTTTTTCACTCATTCTTTCTGATCAAAAACAGACCACACATCTCATTAAAATCTTTTGATCATTTAATCATAAAGCTTTGTTTCCAAGTGATCCAAGCTCAATTCCTCAAGTGCAAGAGAAGAATACTTCCATCATCAAGTGAAGAAGATAAATCTTTGTGATTGTTGTAAATATAGTTGAATCTAGTGATTCATCCAAGTTGTGATAGTTAGGTGTGAAAGTAGAAGTGAAATAGTGGAGTAGTGGTGTGAAGATAACTAAGGTGTGAAGAAGTTGTGTAGTTGTGAAGTTGTGATGTGAAGTCGTGAAAGTAGTGAAGAAGTTGTGAAGTCGTGATAGATTGGTTCTAGCTAAGATTAGAACTCGACATCTAGC